>MCJB01001148.1:263315-285568 GCA_002018475.1 Nicotiana obtusifolia | reverse complement strand
CCTGGCGGTCCCGGGCCTGCCGGGCTTTTTCGTGCGGACCGGCCCGCGACGGGCTTTTAACCGTTTGAGGCCCAAGACCGGTAGGGCCCGGACCACAGGCCCGTTAGGCTCTCCAGGCCCGCGGTCCTGGGCCAGGCCCACCGTGGGCCACAGCCTTATCCACATAGAGCAAAAGAATTATAGCCTAACAACGTGATGGTGTGAAAGTGTTACCCTTGGTTCGTAGTTTGGAGACGCATACAATGGTGGCCTTATAATATTATAGCACATAGTGTATCTCTAGATAAAGTCCCGACTCTTGGTGATGAAACAAGTGGTATTTAGCTCGAGGATAAAACTGTTAGGTGCGCAAATAAGGTATAGTCGAAGATAAATAAAAGCTACATATAACAATGAGACCTCTTGAGCTGGCTTTAGCCCAACCCACACAAGATCTAACATAGCAAAATTTAGTTTTTAATTAACTTATCAAGGTTGTATATTTGCTTCGGATATTGCAGGAATTAATTGTCTTGGACATGGTCTTATGATGTATTATTAAGAGACTTGGAAGGTAAGCTTATTAGTTTAAATTTTTCTTTCATCTCTGGAGCTATAAATGTTTAATTTTTACTGTTCTGTTCCAATGGATTAACATATCCTACTTAAGTCGTTGTCGTTGCCGTTTTTAGTAGTTCTTTTTTTATTTTATTCAAAAGACATATTTGACTCTGCAAATACTTACTCAAACAGTATAACAACAACAATTCAGTAAACTCTCAGTATATCTTTAATATATTCATATATATATATATATATATATATACCTTTCAAATGTTCGAGAACTCTCATACTTCCTATGTTATATTAGTCAGAGGGCTCGGGCCACGCGACAACTTCTTCCGCTTCGAATATGCATGAAAATGGAGCTTAATTATAATTAATAGATATTCACCTACTTGCCTTATTTTTAAAAAAATAATCATGTTTAGCTTGAATGAATACAGGAATGACATTGAAGAAGAGGTTGCACACCAAGCTTTACATCTTCCAAAAGTTCCTAGCCGTTTTTACTTTTACATCGGGAAGCCAATTGAAACAGAAGGTAAATTCCAAAAGCTACTCATTACTTACTAATTCTACGCACCATTTGCTAATCTCCTGTGTTACCTCATGATATGTTCATTTTTTTTTCATAATTTTGTATGAAGGTCCTTATTTATCAACCTTATGCAATCAACATCTTCATCTATCGTCATGCGATATCAATTGTCAGTACAATCAAATCTCTATATAATAGTATCGTTTGTATCCGATATTTTTTGAATGCTATAATGGAATATTATGGTAACATATAATATAACATGACAATAAAGATCAGTTCCAAAAAAAACTTGGTCATTATACTGAAATGTTGCCATAGAAGATGGCTATTATAGATAATTCCCGAGTTAGGAGAGTCTAGGACCCAAAAAGATCTTTTTCAAGTTGAAATAGGACAATTCCCTAGATTGAGCGCGTTGCGCTAGCCTGGGGGCTGAAAATTTTGGTCTTTTGTTTCTAGCGCCGCAATTGCGCGTCGCACTATCTTGGACGCTAGAATTCGACGCTTGTCCATTTTCTTCTTTTTTTAGCTCCAACTCATGCGCATTCAATGCATTTCACTCCCAATTGCTTCTTAACATATAAACACCAAAAGTTAGCTCAACTCATTGCAATTACACATTAGAACCAATAAGAATAGAGCAAAATATGAGGCTTTGATTCTCAAGTTTCTACCTTTCACCCATAAAAATAACCTAAATAAGAGTAAATTTTATGGGTGGTTACCCAGCTTTGTACTCATTACCCTAAAATCACTATTCTTTCTTTTGTTACATAAAAATCATGTTATTTTGCTCCACTTTTCACAAAAATAACTTTGATTATTTTTGTAAAAAAGTTACATGAAATATGAGAGAAAATGATAAAAAATGCTCCTTATATTTGGGGTAAATTCAAATTGGACCATAAAATATACTCCTTGGTTATTTTGATCCCATTAGGTTGTCAAAAGTGAGCGCTTTTTATCGATTATTTAATAAACTCTCCTTAGAATATATACTGAAAACTAAGATTTAGTAAACTAGTATTATCAGATTATAGTTCCGTCAAATCCAGTGTGTAACGATCCGACCGGTTGTTTTGAGCTCTAGCGCGTCATTTGGTAGTTTGAGACCTTGAGTATCTTCACTTAATGTATTATGAATTTTACGTGTGGTCGGAATTGAATTTTGGGAAGTCCGGAGTTGATTCAGATGAGAAAATTCTAAATTTAGAAGCTTTAAGTTGGAATAATTGATTAAGGTTTAACCTTTAAGAAAACGACCTTGGAATCGGGATTTGAAGGTTCCAATAGGTTCGTAGGGTGATTTCGGACTTGGGCATATGTTCGGGTTGAGTACTGGGTTGCCCGGAGGTATTTAAGTGCCTATTATGGAAAGTTGGCATTTTGGAAGAATTTCATAAATTTGGGTTGAAGTGCATTTTAATGTTATCGATGTCCGTTTGGGATTCCGAGCCTAGGAATAGCTCCGTATGGTGATTTTGTTCTTAGGAGTGCGTCCGGATGTAGATTTAGAGGTCCGTAGGTCATTTCGGGGTCATTTAGCGAAAGTTGAAGATTTGAAGGTTTTTGGGGAGTTTGACCGGGAGTGGACTTTTTGATATCACGTTCGGATTTCCGATTTCGGAAGTTGGAGTAGGTCCTTAATATCAAATGTGACTTGTGTGCAAAATTTGAGGTCAATCGGACGTGATTTGATAGGAATCGGACGCGTGAAAGTGTTTTTTTGAAGTTTTTGAGTTTCATGAGTTGATTCATGCGTTTTGGCGTCCAATTTATGCTTTTAAATGTTATTTCGGTATTTCGATCGCGCGAGTGAGTTCGTATGATGTTTACAAACTTGTGTGAATGTTTGATGTGGAGCCCCGGGGGCTCGGGTGAGTTTTCGAGCGCGTTCGAAGTGGTAAAAAACTTCAGTTCTACTAGTTTCTGGTCTGGGCTGCAGGTCTCGCAAATGCGAGGTTTTATTCTCATTTATAAACCTTCCATTTGCAAGGAGGGATTCACATTTACGAGGATGGGTAAACACTGAGGGGTTCGCATTTGCAAACATTTTGGTCGCTTTTGCGAAACTGCCCTCTTTGCAATTGCGAAGATTTTGGTCGCAAATGCGACCTTGGGAGGGATGGCTCTACTTCGCAATTGCGATGCTTTTGTCGTAATTGCGACTATCGCATTTGCAAACAAGATGTCGCAAATGCGACATCTGCGACCCGTGCAAGAACCTTCTTATTTCGGGACTTAGCTCATTTTTCACTTGGTCTTAGGCGATTTTTTTGAGAGCATTTGCGGGGCGATTCCATCAACATCAAGAGGTAAGTTATTCCCATCTATTGTGAGTTAAATACATGAGTTGCATATGGATTTAAATATGAAAATTGGTAGAAATTTGGGATTTGAAGAAAACCTAGAATTTGGTAATTTTGGGATTCGACCACGAAATTGGATGTGGAATTGGGATTAAATTATATATTTGAGTTCATAATGTTATGGGTAAAGTTTATTTTCGAATATTTTCAGAATCCGGGCACGTGGACTCCAAGGTTGATTTATTGACTTTTCGAGTGGAGTTGGAGATTATTATGAATTGAATTATTTTGAGTATTAGCGTATATTTTCATTGGTTTGCACATGGTTTGACTAGTTTCGAAACGTTTTGCTTGGATTTGAGGTGTTAGAGAGGCGTTGGATCCGGTTATGGAATTTCGGAGTGAGATAAGTCTCTTGTCTAATTCTGTGAGGGGGAAACTACCCCTAGGTGATATTAATTGTTATGTGCTACTAGTTGTGGGTGTTACATACGCACGAGGTGACGAGAGTACGTACGTAGCTAAAGCATGTTTATGTCCGGGTAGACCTTGGATTTTATCATGCAATATTTGAATTACTTGAACTTATTCTGTTGACTTAAATAATTGAAAATATGATTTAACTTGATTTTCAAATTTAATATATCTTAGGCCCATCCCTATCACTTGTGTTGTTGGGAAGAAAATTGAGACACGGTAAAAGGTTATATTCACTTTATGCTCATGTGCTATATTGTAAACACATATATTGTGATTCAGAAACTTACTTCCTTTCTTGTGGAGTGGGCCGAACGCCTCGGCAGTATACAGATGCATCTGTGGTTCGTGCCGCTCGACCCTCGGCAGTGTACATATTATTCTAGACCGGGCCGAACGACCTCGACAGAATCGTGCGTTATCACTAGTAGTTCGAATATTCACAAGATAAACCTTCCACTAATGCCCGACATTTTATGATACTTCTTGTTGACATGATATTGACACTTGGCACTTTCTGAGATTGAGGTAGAATACAAGACCAATAGATTTATGCTTAAAAGGGATGATTGAAATATTATGATATTACAGATTTACTCCTCTATTGATGTGCACTTCGTATTAGTTAGAAATTATCATATTATTTATTCATTTGGACCTCTAGTAAGCGTCGATGTCGACCCCTCGTCACTACTTCTCCGAGGTTAGGCTAGATACTTACTAGGTATGCATTGATTTACGTATTCATGCTACACTTCCGCACTAAATATTCAGGATCTGACAGGTCCTTTGGTGATCATCTTGGTGCGTAGGCGCACCTGTTGAGGAGAATTTATGTGAGCAGTAATCCAGACTACGCATCCCAGCCTACCGAGTCCTCATTATAATATTTATCTTATCCTGTCTTATTTACATTCTAGACAGATGTTGTATTACTATTCTACATCTTAAAAAATGCTCATGCACTTGTGACACCCGGTTTTGGGAGTTCATTCTGGTTGTTGTTATCATAGATCACGTAATTATCATTATTTACTCTGTAAATTCTATTTTTTACTGTTAAATTATTGGGAATTAGTAATTTCAAGTAATAAAGTGTATGAATAAAAAAAATTGATAAATCAACGTTGGCTTGCCTAACGACGGCGTTAGGCGCCATGACGACTTATAGTGGAATTTGGGTCGTGAAAGCTTGGTATCAGAGCATTAGGTTCACTTAGGTCTCACGAGTCATGAGCATGTCTAGTAGAGTCTAGCAGATCGGTATAGAGACGTCTGTACTTATCTTCGAGAGGATACATGGTTGTTAGGAGCACTTCCCTTCTTTATTCCTCTTCGTGCGATTTGAGATTTGATTCCTTTGAGGCTTATGCCTTTATTTCCTTCTTACTCATTCTTATACAATGTTGAGCGCTCGTGTCGATTGGGCATCGAGGAGATGCAGTGGTACTACAGACGTGGAGCAGGATGTTTCTCCCTGGGCGTTCGAGCAAGTTATTATCGTCTTCTTGCGAAATGAGGTTTTATTATTTCAGCTCAGTAGCTATAATTTCAATGGTTTAGAGGCTACGCACAGATTGCTACGATATTCAGACATTGTTATTGCACAGTGTTGGTGTAATGGTAAGGTGTTTGTCTATGTGTCAAGACCGTGAATGACTTGGGAGGAGGATTTTTTGGTGCATGATTTAAAGGTTCAGCGTTTAATTCCAGCAAAGGAAAGGCAATCGGACTATGAATGTCCAAGTTTGGGTTGATAGAGTAACAAGACTTGGTATTTTCGAGCGTGGTGGAATTTTCATCTGTGATGCGGTGTCGTTGTCCTTGTTGGAATTTATTAAGGTTCCGGTGTTATAGTCTTCTTCAATCTGCCCTCGGGGCAGGGTGTTGTGAAATGGTGCCTGAGGAGCGGGTGTCAGAGATATCGGTATGTAACGATTTAGAATCGAATCGGTATTTCAAATGCTAATGGCTCGAGAAAGATGATCCTCTAGGAGGTTTAGAGTTGGTAGCAATTCATTAGTTCAAGTGCTACAGAGATGGATTTTGATTTAAGGCAACAATTAGGCATCGAAGGATGAGGAAGGACATGTGAGAGGTGTCTTGCGATGGTTGAATTTATAGAAGGTCAAGTATGAAAAACAAAGGTCGAGAAGTTGCTTAAAGGTGATGGTTTAACCGAAGCGGGAGTGGCAGAGTACATGTGGATTCTATGGGAGGATAGACACATGACTTGAGAAAAGTTTAGAGTGATTTGAGAATTATGGTGGACAGTGACTAGGTCTATGGACTTAATTTGGAATGTTGGTTACCATACTGAGGAAGATCGGATGCGGCAGAAAGGAGTTTGCTTGAAATGAAGAGGGGTGTGAGAAACACTTGATTATCGTTAGGATGCAACATGACTTCGGGTTGGAATGTATTTGTCGCACTTTTAGTTGATGTCAATAGGGAGTGAACGGACTTGTACAGCTAGTGAATGAGCACGGGCTTAAGAGTGTTTATTGATTTCGTAGTAATTGTACCCAGTGCAGCGTCGTTGGAAGATGTCGGCATAGAATTTCCACAGATGGGTTATCTCATGTGAGCAGGTTAGCGGCTGTGTGATGTTGATGAAGCTTCTATGAAGAATTTTGCTTGCTATCCGATTAGAGGTCGAATATGTGATCGTGGCTAATGATTCAGAATGTTCATGAAATGTTTAAGAGAAATATTTCAAGAAATTCGGCAGGTTAGTTGTGCGAGATCATGGTAATTGGGAAGGAGGAATCTTGGTGGGTTTCAGGGTTATGTAATTGTAGTTTCAAGCTAAGTGGGAGAGCCTCGCCGTCTATGATTGGATCGCGTGGTTGTCTGCTTGTGTAGTTTCTGGTTATCGGTGCGTCGGTGAGTTGTTATGACTAAGGAAAAAAAAAATCAGTGGTAATTCGAGCAAAGGATTTGAGGAATGTGTGCTATATTTGGCCTCATCGATTTATGTTCAGGTTTTGGGAAAACTCAGAGTTTATGCTTCTTGTGGGGGTTATGAACAAGGAAAAGAATTCAGTCGGGTGCTTCTTTGATAGGGTGTTCACATGCTAGCAGCGCACTAGAGTTTGGCTTATATCCAGGGCCAAGTCAGAGTAGGTGACTCTCAACGGTAGTCCTAGTGGGTTCAGGAATTCGAGTGCAGTGCCTAAGGACTTGGAAGGTTCTATGTCTTCATTGGGTATGCAGTGAAATATTGGAGGAAAGGAAGAAATAGCTTTGAGTTTGCAGAAGGTCTTGCAAAACGGGTGTACCGGTTGGAGATGTTATTGTGCGCATAAGGAGAATATGAGATGATTTGTGAGTAATGAGACGATGTGGTCTCGTGATGCGGGTCACTTGGGATGAGTGCGGATTGAGTTCGTTATATTTGAAAATGAAGCTATTTTTTAAGGCAAGTCAAGAGTAAATTGGCAGAAGTTGGGTCGGTTAGTAACGGTCAAATCAGCATGATTGTGGCAGTGATCAGTTTCTTTAGCGTGAAGTTATACATGTAGTTTGTGGTTGTACACTTGGGCTTGAGCGCCACCACAACTTGGTTGATTTGGGAGGTATTTGATTCGAATGGCTTTGTTGTGTAAATGGATTTCGAAAGAGTTATGGCATTTTAGATCACGACTTGAGGTTTATATTTTTTGCGGTTTAAAAAATTCAGTTGCGTGTTGCATTGGTTCTGCTGAAACGAACAAAGTGAAAGGTTTCTAGCCAATGAAGTTCTTATTCTACTAGTAGTTCAAGGGTTATGGTGAAAACATGTATTATCACGTAGAGGCATGATGGGTGCAGTGAGCGGCATGGGGACTGGAAGTTGAAGGTTAAGGTCATGGTTCGGTGTTGATAGAATGTCATGAGCTCGAATGAGCAGGGGGAAAATTCAGATGTTTAGAGTAGGCTGGCATTTTCTTTAGCGTCACTTGAGAATGGCGTTCTGGGAAGAGGCTTTGTGTATTGACTTGCAGATTTTTGATTCGCTTTACAGAATTAGAACGGTTGATGGTACGGACGTGCAGACTTTGCTACCTGAGCGGAAGGTCATGGGGGCGTATTCCACGGAGAAATTTATATAAGTGTGGCATGTTAGTCACTTGACTGTTAAAGATTGAAACCAAGTATAGAGGTTATGGTAATATTGCAAATGCGAGAGTTTATGCCTGAGAGGCATTCTATTCCTTGGGCTGTGGACCGTGTGAGTTTGTTCCGAATTTGACGGCTGTTTTTATATGTTTGGAAAAGGGGTTATTGTGGATCCTTGAGAGATTATTAGCCTAGTACAGTATGATCGGAATGCTTGAGGTCTATTGATGGGTCTAAATGTGGATATGTGCTCTACACCAGGCCGGGTGTGTTCACGCAGCATAGCATTTCTTATGGAGGAGCCTTCATTCATTGGATGTTATTTTCATCGTCAGCTATTTCTGTAATACTCTATTGTGCCATGTGGATGTGAAATGCCTTGATTATTCGCACATGTGTTGAGGTCCCACGTACCTGTGGTGTTATGTAAGCAAGATGGCTCTCGAGATGCAGATCATATATCGCACCTTAGTTGTGCTTGAGTTTCATAGTGTATGGCACTACCCATCTCCCCAGGATTTGTATTATGCACTTGGCGTGCTTGTGGTTGATATTCGGATATTTCGTAAGTATAAGAATTATGGCTCGATGTGTGTTTTCCTTGATTGTTATGTGTGGATCGGGTGGCACGCCGCCATGGGTATATCGTTGGGATCGGGTGCCACATCGCCACGGGTATATGGTTTGGATGGGGTGGCACGCCACCACGGGCATGTTGTGCGTATCGGGTTACACGCCGCAACAATGTCATATTGGATCGGGTTGCACCCCGCAACAGTGTCACATTGGATCGGGTTGCACGCCGCAATAGTGAGATGTTGAGCATAGTTCCTTAGACTCATTTTGTGTGCCTTGTTTTCATCCCTGAGGTAGGTTCATAGCACCTACTCGGCTGTTTTATTCGTTACGCGGGCGGGGTAATTCCCTGCCAGAGTTCGTTCTTCCTTATGAGTTATATTAGAGTTTGTAGGTTGTTGGCACATTGTTGGAATCGTATGAGATTTTGGCAGTGTTTGAGATTGCTATCGTCGGAACAGCTTGTACTGGGTGAGACGAGATTATTAGACTTGGGATCAATGCGATCAGAGTTATGAAGGGTATATTAAAGAGCAAATATCAATATTCAGTTTAGAATGAGGTAATGGTCCTTGTCAGGAGGAGAGACTCTATGAATTGTTGATTCGGCAGGTGGTTATTAGTTTCTAGGCATCTCTTCTGTCGTGGCGGTATTGCGAGAGTTGGAACAATTATATGCGTCATGAGTGTGTTGTTGGCATCGGATTCGTGGAATTGCAGTTATTGTTGTCAGATGATGTTATTATGGTCATGTGAATTATGCAGCGCATGGTGTGAATTCAACAAAGGTATACGATCATATTTTGGTAAAACGTGTAGTGATTGATACGGTGTTCGAATGCTAGAATTAGGTCTTGTAGGGAAAATTCGGAGGTTGAAATTTGATTCTAAGGCTTATTTACTAAATAAAACGGGAGAATCTTCAGTATGGTTCAAGCTAATATGCTCAACTGGGTTGTGGCGGCACGGGTAGGTGCACGAGATGCCAAATAGTTTTGGACAACTTTGGAGCAGTCCTTAGCACGTTCGAGGACGAACGTTTATTTAAGTAGGGGAGAATGTAACCACCTGACCGGTTGTTTTGAGCTCTAGCACGTTGTTCGGCAGTTTGAGACCTTGAGTAACTTCACTTTATGTATTATGACTTGTATATGTGGTCAGAATTGAATTTCGGGAAGTCTGAAGTTGATTCAGATGAGAAAATTCTAAATTCAGAAGCTTTAAGTTGGAAGAATTGACTAAGGTTTGACATTTGAGCAAAACGACCTCAGAATCGGGATTTGAAGGTTCCAACAGGTTCGTAGGGTGATTTCGGACTTGGACGTATGTTCGGGTTGAGTATCGTGTCGCTCGGGGACATTTAGGCACCTATTATAAAAAGTTGGCATTTTGGAAGAAATTTATAAATATGGGTTGAAGTGCATTTTAATGTTATCGATGTCCTTTTGGGATTCCGAGCTTGGGAATTGCTCCGTATGGTGATTCTGATCATAGGAGCACGTCCGGATGTGGATTTGGATGTCCGTAGGTAATATCGGGGCCATTTGGCGAAAGTTGGAAATTTGAAGGTTTTTAGGGAATTTGAGCGAAGTGGACTTTTTGATAACGGGTTCGGATTTCCGATTCCGGAAGTTGGAGTAGGTTCATAATGTCAACTTTGACTTGTGTGTAAAATTTAAGGTCAATCGGACGTGATTTTAAAGGTCAATCGGATGTCGAATTTTTTTTAAGTTTTTGAGTTTCATGAGTTGATTCATTCGTTTTGGCGTCCGATTTCTGCTTTTAAATGTTATTTCGATGTTTCGATCGCACGAGCGAGTTCGTATGATCTTTTCATACTTGTGTGGATGTTTGATGTGGAGCCCCGGGGGCTCAGGTGAGTTTTCGAGTGTGTTCGGAGTGGTGAAGAACTTCAGTTCTACTGGTTTCTGGTCTGGGCTGTAGGTCTCGCAAATGCGAGGTTTTATTCGCATTAGCAAAACCTCGCATTTGCAAGGAGGGATTCGCATTTGCGAGGATGGGAAAACACTGAGGGGTTCGCATTTGCGAACATTTTGGCCGCTTTTGCGAAACTACCCTCTTCGCAATTGCGAAGATTTTGGTTGCAAATGCGACCTTTGTAGGGATGGCTCTGTTTCGCATTTGCGATGCTTTTGTCGCAATTGCGACTATTGCATTTGCGAACAAGATGTCGCAAATGCGATATCTGCGACCTGTGCAAGGGTATTTTTATTTCGGGACTTAGCTCATTTCCCTCATTTCCTACTTGGTCTTAGGCGACTTTTTTGAGAGCATTTGCGGGGTGATTCCATCAACATCTAGAGGTAAGTTGTTCCCACCTATTATGAGCTAAATACATGAGTTACCTATAGATTTAAACATGAAAATTGGTAGAAATATTGGATTTTGAAGATAACCTAGAATTTGGTAATTTTGGGGTTCGACAACGAAATTGGACATGGAATTGGAAATAAATTATATATTTGAGTTCGTAATTTTATTGTTAAAGTTTATTTTTGAATATTTTCAGAACCCGGGCACGTGGGCCGAAGGTTAACTTTATTGACTTTTCGAGCGGAGTTGGAGATTGTTATGAATTGAATTATTTTGAGTATTAGAGTATATTTTCTTTTGTTTGCACATGATTTGACTAGTTTTGGAACGTTTGGCTTGGAGCTGAGGTGTTAGAGAGGCGTTGGGTGTTAGAGAGGGGTTGGAGCCGGTTATGGAACTTTGCGGCGAGGTAAATCTCATGTCTAACCCTGTGAGGGGGAAACTACCCTAATTGTTATGTGCTACTAGTTGTGGGCGCTACGTACGCACGAAGCGACGAGAATCCGTACGTAGCTAAAGCATGTTTATGTCCGGGTAGACCTTGAACTACTTGAACTTATTCTGTTGACTTAATTAATTGAAAATATGATTTAACTCCATTTAGAAATTTAATATATCTTAGTCCTTCCCTATCACTTTTGTTGTTGGTATTGAGGTAGAATACAAGACCTAGAGATTGATGCTTAAAAAGGATGATTGGAATATTATGATATTACAAATTTACTCCTCCATTACTGTGCACTTCGTATTTGTTATAAATTATCATATTATTTATTCATTTGGACCTCTAGTAAGTGTCGATGTCGACCTCTCGTCACTACTTCTCCGGGGTTAGGCTAGATACTTACTGGCTAAGGGTTGATTTATGTACTCATGCTGCACTTCTGCACTAAATGTGCAGGATCTGACAGGTCCTTTGGTGATCATCTTGGTGCATAGGCGCACCTGTTGAGGAGACTTTTATGTGAGCTGCAATCTAGACTACGCATCGCAGCCCACCGAATCCCCATTGTACTATTTATTTTATTTTTTCTTATTGACATTCTAGACGGATGTTGTATTGCTGTTGTACTTCTTAGAAAATGCTCATGCACTTGTGACACAGGGTATCGGGAGTTCATTCAGGTTGTTGTTATCATAGATAACGTAATTATCATCATTTACGGCTTGCCTAACGGCGGCATTAGGTGCCATCACGACCTATAGTGGATTTTGGATCGTGATACAGTAATTGACCAAAAAATTTAAAATCATAGGTCCTCTGCTAACTTAAACATAAAGTTACTATAAAAAATAATTATAAATGTGAAACTAGTTGAAAAGGAAACAAGAAATCAACGACACACTTTAGCGTTATATCCTCCTATTGCAATAAATATATAAATAAATCACATTGTAAGCATTTAAATTTTATCGTATTTAAATCGATAAAATAACATGGACTATATTTTAATATATTAGTCCAAATAAATATTATAGGTTAATATAATTAAATTAATTATGTAAGTCCAATATATATGGAGTTAATAAATAAGTCCAAAATGCGTTGGGCTAACCCATTTAATTGGGCTACAACTGATGAGTGACAAGGCCAATTTGTACTAAATTTCCTTCTCGTACTCTGTCAAATTCTAGTATAGTTTAAGATATCGTCCCACAGAGACTGGATAATCTATGCTACAGACTTGTAATATTTTAACTACTATTTGAGAGAATCAAATTGATGAAAAGTTAGTGAGGTTTAAAACTTGTTAATTACTTAAACAAAACAAATAACTTTTGAAAGATTTATAATTTTAAAAAGGAGTTGGGAATCATTGAATTCACTTGATAATATTAATATAATAAATCTCAATTTCTACATTTATATCTTTAAAGAATAATTACTTATTTCTAATACAATTATATTTTACTCACTAAGAAATAACCAATTAATAACACTCCGTGAGAATTATGTTAATTAATCAACTTAATACTAGTGACGTTTAAACCGAAATATTTTTCTTGTGTTAAAATAAAGTAAAAACTTCGTGAGAATATTTTTACTAAGGATCAATAATATTAACTACAACAATTCATTCATGAGAATTAAAACTGAGGCAAACAAAGATTACTAACTTGAAATAATGGTTTACTAAAAAATTACTCTCACTCTACTATTTTATTCATCAGTTATTATATATTAATTTTGCTCCGTGAGAATTAAAAATTAATATAAAAATAACTTAGAGATAAAATATGTAGACGAGATAATAGAGTAATTAAAAACCATTATTCCAGCATAGTATGAAATGTAAATAAAAAGTTTCAAGCCAAGAATGTATAAAAATTGAGATATTATTATAGAATATATCAAGCTTCATATGCAACGACCCGACCGGTCGTTTTAAACTTTAGCGCGTTGTTCAACAGTTTAAGGCCTTGGATAACTTCACTTCATGTTTTATGACTTGTACGCATAGTCGGAATCGAATTTCGGGAAGTTCAGAGTTGATTCGGATGGGAACTTTTAATTTTGGAAGCTTTAAGTTAGAAGAATTGACTAAGTTTTGACTTTTGAGTAAATGACCTCAAAATCGGGATTAGAAGGTTCCAATAGGCTTGTATGATGATGTCAGACTTGGGTGTATGTGCGGGTTGAGTATCGGCTAGTCTGAGAGTATTTCGGCGCTTATTATGAAAAGTTGACATTTCGAAAGTTTAAGAATTTCTTAAGTTTGACTTGAAGTGGATTTTGATGTTATCGATGTCCGTTTGATATTCCGAGCCTTGGAATAGTTTGGTATCGTGATTTGTGACTTGTGCGTAAAGTTTATCGTCAATTGATGATGTTTGATGTGATTTGAGGCCTCGAGCAGGTTTGTGTTATGTTATGGAACTTATTGGTAAGTTCGGATGGGGTCCCGGGGGCCTCGGGTTTGAAACGGAATGAAATCGGAATGAAATTTGAATTTGAGGAAATGCAGGAAACTGCTGAAATCTGGTGTCATCGCACCTGCAATGGTTTGGTCACAGGTGCGGACACGAAGGCGCGATGGAGGTCGTTGCAGAAGCAGAGAAAGCTGGCCAGGGGAAGGGCCGTAGGTGCGAAGCTTTGGCCGCATCTGTGCAATCGCAGAAGCAAAAGTTGGGCGCAGAAGCGGGTGAAGGCGCAGAAGCGGAAGAAGCTCGCAACTGCGATGTCCTAGAAGCGGGGAATGTTTCCGTAGGTACGAGGCTTCATGTGTGGGTGATTTTCTACAGAAGGAAGGAGTGGTCGCAAAAGCGACACTGCAGGTGTCGCATTTTGGCTACAGGTGCGAGATTTTGGCTGGGCAGAAAGGTTCTTTAAGTCGAGACTTAGCTCTCATTTCTCTCATTTTCCACATGGATGGCCGAATTTGGGGAGCTATTGTGAGGAGGTTGTCATCATGCAACACAAGGTAAGTAATTTCTCACTTGCTATAAGTTAATTTCATGGATTCTATATTGATTTAAACATGAAAAATTATAGTAATTGCGGGATTTTTGAAGAAACTGAGAAATTTGGTAATATTGGTTCTTGACCACGGTTTTGGAAATAGAATTAGGAATAAATTATATATTTGAGTTCGTGGTGTTATGGGTGATGATTATCTTTGAAATTTTCTGTATTCGGGCACGTGGGCCCGGGGGTTGACTTTATTGACTTTTTGAGCGAAGTTGGGAATTGTTATAAACTGATTAATAATGGGTCATAGAGTATATATTTATGGATTTGCACATTGTTTGACTAGTTTTGGAGAGGCAGGCATCGGTTTGATGTGTTTGAGTGGCGTTGGAGCTAGTTATGGAACTTTTGAGCGAGGTAAGTCTCCTGTATAACTCTGTGAGGGGGAAACTACCCCTAGGTGATGTATATGTTATGTGCTACTTGTTGCGGGGGCTACGTACGCACGAGGTGACGAGAGTCTATACATAGCTAAATTCACGTTATGTCTGAGTAGACTTAGGTTCACGCCAAGCTATAATTGTACTATAGGAGTTATCATTGCTCGTTTAAATTCCTTTATTTCGCGTTACGACTTGAGACTGGACTTGCATAGGTTGATAGACTCACTACTGTAGAGATGTGTCGAGCTACTTGATTTAGCTGCGAAATAATTGTGCTCCCCTTATGAATTTCTCCTGCGTTAAGCGTTTTCATCGAAAAGCTTACTTAAAGTTCATAACTCGCATGTTTATTCATGAATGGAGTCAAGGACTCGTTAAAGCTTCTTATTCTAATGGGACGGGCCATTCGCCTCGGCAGTATAATAGATACATTTATGGTTCGTGGTGTTCGACCCTCGGCAGTGCACACATTATGATGGGATCGGGCCGTTCGCCTCGACAGGATTATATATCACACTCTCATGGGAGTGGACTTTTCGCCTCTGCAATATAATAAATGCATCTATGGTTCGTGTCGTTCGACCCTCGGCAGTGCACATATTATGATGGGATCGGGCCGTACACCTCAGCATTTCTCTAACATACTCTATGAAATCGTGAGTAATATTTGACAAGAAGCCAGTGTATCTGTAAATTTTCCTAGTCTGAACTGTGACGACCTATCTGGTGAGGTCCATTATACATATACTCCGATTGAAGAGGTAACTACTAGCTGAGAGCTTGAGTTTATTGTTAAGAGGAGGATTACGCCACGTATTTATACTTGTTATTTCGTTTATTTATTTTGCCTCACATCTGCTTACTTCCTACTGTATTTGACTTATTGGACCACTAGCAAGTATTGATGTCGACCCCTCGTCACTACTTCTCCGAGGTTAGGCTAGATACTTACTGGGTACGCATTGATTTACGTACTGATACTGCACTTGCTGCACTTATTGTGTAGGTACATATATGTCTGGTGGTCTTTTGGACACAAAGGCGCGGCGATTGCGGGGACTTTACTGTGAGCTGCATTCCATGTTACGATCCGCAGCATACAGAGTCTCCATCAGAGTTATTTATATTCTCCTGTCGAACTTGTATTCCAGACATATGTTGTATTTCATTATATTTCCTAGTTGATACTCATGCACTTCTGACACTGGATTTTGGGGCTTCTACTGGATATTTGGTATGGCAGTTCACGTAATTTCTACCATTTTACCCTGTAAATTCTATTTTATACTATTTGATTAATTGAAATCATGATTTCAAAAGTAATAAAAATGCGTAATTAAGTTGATCAATCACCGTTGGCTTGCCTGACAGCGGCGTTAGGCGTCATCACAACCTATAGTGAATTTTGGATCGTGACATCATCAGCTATTGCAACGAAAAGAGATTACTCCATTATGGAATAAGAAAAGCTAAAACAGATATTTAGAAGACTAGAAACATTTAAAAGACTAAGGAAATATTTTTACTATAAAGAAAGAAGAGCAAGACTAGTACTTGTCTTACAAAGATTGAATATCCTTATATAAAGAGAGCTTGCTATTTATAGAAAAAGATGAGTAGCTTTTGTCGTGTTTCACTTTTGCGAATGTGAAATCTATGTTATGTGAATGTGACCTTTGTGTATGTAGATTCCATATATGCAACTATGGAACTTGTGCTTCACTCTTAACTTTATAAGTTAGTCTTGCAAATGTAGGTTCCATGTATGCGAATGTTACCTTTGCAAAAATAGATTCTACGCATTTATCTATTACTTTTTTGCTTCGACTCTTGACTTCATGAGTTAGACTTGCAAATGTAGGTTCCATGTATGCAAATGTGACCTTTCCGTATATAGATTCCACATATGCATCTATAGCTCTTTTGCTTCCATTCATGACCTCATGGGTTAGACTTGCAAATGTAGGTTCCATGTATGCGAATGTGACCTTGCGCATATAGATTCCACATATGCAACTATGCTCCTTTTCATCTCTAATTGTCTCTTTCCATAAGCCCATATGTATAATCCATATTTGCAAATATGAAGATGATGTGTGCAACTGTGGCTCTGCTTCATTCTCTTGTCTTTTAGCATCTTTCCTTCTTTTTCATAATTTCTTCTTCCTACAAAATTTGTTAGAAAATATGCGAGAATAGGATATCATTATTCATATTTTATTTTACAAATTTATTTTTTATATATGAATATGAAATTACATGAATAATTTATATCCATCAATGAGCCCACTTCGTTAACCCAAAATGTCATCTTCCTAGAGGCTCAGCTTAGTGTCACGTGTCAAATCATGTGGCGCACCAAGTCAAACGGACGAGCAGATAAGGTCATGCAACGTGTCAAATGACAGGGCATGCCAAGTCAAATTTAAAAGGCCAATGAAATCGTGCCACACGTGCAAGTGACATGTTCTGGCCAATCAAATTGGGCCTTATCACGCTTCAATCTATAATTGGTTGGAAAGAGTTTGTTCTCATCACAACTCTTCAATCACAATTATAAATAGGGGTCTTCATAACTCAGAAAAGACATTTCGACTTTTGAGCCTTTCAACAATTAACCAATTTAATCTGCAAGGACCATGATTAGGAATTGTTTGATCGTCTTTCTCTGAGGAAGAGTCGAAATAGAATCCACTAAAATCATAACATAAAAATGCATTGTGGAATACTCGAAAGCATTAGGAGAGCTCTTGGATAAAACGCCGCAAATTTCGCTGCAAGTTTCAAGATTCAAGCAATCAAGCTCAAGTTCAAGAAATCAAGTTCAAGTTCAAGCAGTACAAGTTCAAATCAAAGTTCGTAATAGTTGAATTCAAGATAATCGTTCATGACACTAGATTCAAGATCAAGCTCAAAGGCCCTTGAATTTATTTACTATTGGAAAGAAGAATCAGAGGAATCATAGAGATTGTAATACCAAATATTTGAAATCAAATACTACGATTGTTGCAATATTTATTTCGGTCTCGATTATATTCTTGACGCAAATTATTGTCTACACACACCTCTTCCGGACTAAATTAAATAGTTAATATTTGATCCTTTAAACGATAAAAAAACTAATAATTTGTCCAAAGTAGAACCAATGAATGAGCGCAAATTCACCAATCACCGCAATCTACTTTCATACCACTAACCTACATTCACCTTGAAAATGAGTTAACTCCTTTCATGTTATATGAATTTTAAATCTTCAGACTGCATGATTAATTATGAAACAACAAAATTAAGTTATCTTGACCTAATTGCAAGTAAGACTAAATATTTTGAACGGACTTGTCAAATCTAGAAGTTGCAGAACCAAAAATGTACGGGATGCTAGAAATAAATTTTAAAATAACATACCACACCTCAAAAAAGCTATACCAAATCTTATAATAAGCCATAAATAGCTGAAATTGTAAGAAATACACTTCAAATGTTATACCATAATAAATTCGTTTTTCACATTTTCCATTAAGTAACTATAGTTTGTTAAATACTCGACTAAACCTAAAAGTGTTTTTGACAGCCTTATGGAATCAAAACAATTAATAAGTATATTTAAGTGCGCATTTAAACTTACCCAAAATATAAGGATTATTTTTGTTATTTTATCTCACATTTTAGGTGGGTTTTTAACCAAAAATTATCAAAGTTATTTTTGTGAAATGTGGAGCATATGATTTTTATGTAACAAAAGAAAGAATAGTGACTTTTGGATAATGCGTATAATGGGTGACCACTCATGAAATTTACTTACTAAATAACTACTTACCCAACTACTTAAACAAAAAAATTATCGGGAATCTAGGATTTATATTTAACTCATGTATAATATGTGTTAAGTGTATAATCTATTAAACCGGCTAAAAAAAATAAATTAACAATAAATTTTACTGACTATTTGCGTAAAAATACCATTTTCTTTCCCACAGTATAATTTATTGCTATATGTACGTTCTCAATACCAATGCTACATACTGTGTAGGCACATTCTCTGTTTAAGATGACTGCAATTAAAATTTTATGAACTTATGAAACAAATTCTAGTATTAGGAAGGAACTTACTATTATAGTCCACAGGAAAAAAAGTTATTTTGACACAAATAATTAAACACATTTTTTTATATTTTAATAAAATTATATCTGTTGAAATTAGAGCTTTTCCCATCGGTTATGCCAAAAAGATTATAAAACCATTTCAATAGCAGATAGCAGCCATTGTATAGCTTTCGACCCTTCAGTTATATAAACCTTGAATTTCATTTAAACATATTCAGCTATTCGTGAAAGAATTATGCGTTTTTTTTCTATTTGATACTCCATTTTCTTTTAATAGAATTAAGAGGTTATTATACACCCGTAGTTATTTATTAGCTTACGGATTTTGTTGGTCAATCATAAGAATTAAGACAAGTTTGAACATTCAATTTAGATAGATTGGAATATGAATAAGATCTAATCGTCTACTAGAATTTTTCATGAAAGATGAAATTAAAATGTTTGAGATAGTTAATTTATTTAAGTTTACACCCCAAAGAAAACTTGAATCTAATCAAATATTGTACATTAATCTATTCTACTTGATATGTATTATTGTATGGCAGTTCTGAATCACCCGATACATATTTTTCATTATTATACTTGAAATCGAACTATATATAGTTACAACAACAACAAACTCACTGTAATATCACAAAGTGAGTAAAGAATACGCAATAATCCTAATACTTTAGAAAGAGAAACGGAAGAATTGATCAAATGTTTTTTTAGTTCTTATTACTTGAAGAAACTTCCAGCCATATTAAAGAACTCTCCCTTTTTTCGCCTTCATCACTAGAATATCTGGTGGGGCTACGGTCGCCGTCTTCGGAATCTTTTTTAAACATACCATGAGCCACTTCCATGACCCCGCCGAACCCTCCTCCGGAATCTCCATCACCTTTCTATGAACCATCATTGTCACCAGACTTTTTCTTAAGCATTTCTTGAGCTTTTTCCAGATACTCACCATACCCTCCCCCGAATTCGCCATCACCTTTCTCTGAGTTGTCGTCGTCGCCGTCGCCGTGGCCGGATTTTTTCTTGAGCATTCCTTGAGCTTTCTTGAGATACTCGCCATATCCACCTCCAGAACGACCATCATCTTCTTCTGAACGTTCATGTTCGGAGTTGTCACCAAATTTTTTCTTCAACCTCCCTTCAGCTTTTTTCATATGTTCGCCGTGCCCACCTCCCGAGTGATCATCATCATTAACTTCCTCTGAACGTTCATGCCCATAATGGTCACCACCAGATTGTTTCTTGGACATCCTGTACCCTTTTGAGACAAAATAATTAATGAAGTTAAGTAATTAAAAATTCAAATTTTGATAAAATTGTTACACAATTTAATGAATTTAGCGTATAGCTCCTTGGTTCATCAACTCGAAAAAAGGTTATATTCACTTTTTTGGTAAATAAAATAAAGAACTAGGTCTATATGGAGTATGTTGAAGAATAATACTCTCCTTCTCTCCTCCATTTTATGTAATACTATTACGAAGTCAAACAAGGTTTTATTTAATTTATTTATAAATATATTTTAAATATTTTGAATGACTAATTATTATGACTTATAGTACCTACTCCTCCAAAAAGATTTACATACACTAGAATGTAAAGAGTATGAATGAATAATTGATCGATGAATGAATAATTAAATATGTGATCTCTCTAACAGTTCTAACATACTCACCTCCAGCATGATCATCTTCTTCCTCTGAACGTTCATATTCGGAGTTGTCACCAAATTTTTTCTTCAACCTCCCTTCAGCTTTCTTCATATTTTCACCATGTCCACCTCCGGAATAATCACGATCCTCTGAACGTTCATGGTCATAATGTTCACCGGATTGTTTCTTTGGCATCCGTTTATGCTCTCCCTGTCCATCATCATCATCATCTTTGGAATTGTTGCCTTCGCCCCTTGGGCGATGCTCCGACGAGTCCTTGTGCGCTGCAGTACTAGAACCTTTTTTGGATGAGGGACCGGTGCCGGTGCCAGCAGCTTTGCTGGCTTTTGAATTTTTGAGTTCATAACCGTGGAGATAATCTTCAGCTTGTCCGATATACTTTCCTATTCCTTCTTCCCCAAATTTCCCGTAATGTGAGGCGGCGCTAAGAATGTCAGCGGCAGCTCCGGCAAGCTTTGCATTGTCGAATTCTTTTTGTGCGCCGCCACCGCCTCCTAATTTGGCTTGTGCGGCATCAGCTATCAGCTTTGCGCTAGCCATCAGCTCAGAGTTTGTTGGCTTTTTGTGCTCATTGGGATTATGAGCAGCAGCACCGCCGCTTGCGGCGGCGGTCTTGCCACCTGCACGGGTGCCGGAAGTTTTCTTTTCATGATGGTCATCGGAAGTTTCTGTGTCGTCATTGTGTGCGGCGGTCTTGCCACCTGCGCGGTGGCCGGAAGTTTTTCTTTCACGGTGATCATCATCGGAAGTTTCTGTGTCATTGTGTGCGGCCTTGGCGCCACCACCACGGTCGCCGGAAGTTCTCTTTTCACCGTGATCATCATCGAAGGTTTCCTTGTCACGGTGGTCGGGATTTTCTTTGTCATCTTTGGAACTGAGAAATTCCTTTCCCTTTGCAAAAAGGGCGTCCATTATTATTTGGACAATGAAAAAAAAGTAGTATATTTTAAAGTGAAGTAAAAATTGATTCTTTTTTGAGTGTTGACGAAAAATAAAATGTGCTTTAAATGAGAAGAATGATAAAATTTATGTGGGTGTTTTGGAGATATTTACTGAAGAATGGAGCGTAAAACACAATTTTCGTAATTTTACGGCTATAAATTCAACACCTTAGGTTAAGTATAAGTGAACAGCTATTGTTTTCCGCATAATACTAAGGTTCTTCTTCAAATTAAAAGAATTAAAAACGGACTATCTCACAAATGCACATTAAACTATTGTTAATATACTCTTCTACTTTTTTTAGATATCTTTCTAATTAAGACTTGTTTGGCACATAAGTGTGTTTGTTTATATAGGAGATGTTAATTAATCGTGTATTACCCATAAGCTAAGTTTTTAGAGTACTCAATAATGCTAGTATATCTTATTGAAGTGTACGATTCTGGTTATATTAGTAAATTTAGTTTTAAAAGATTATGTCGCGCCACCTATGGTCGTTTTGTCCTTGTTGATGCAAATTCCATATGTTACAAATCCAACTGCTAAATCTATCTATTTAACCCGAAAATCGGAGGTAAAACAATTGAATTTATGCGTGGGGACTAATAGATAAGTGACAAAATTGATATTAAGCGTAGGAACGTAAAAATGAGAGAATATGGTACTTGGAACGTGATACACAATCAGAAAACTTGAAAATGAGTATATTGCTTTTTTCTCTCCTCAGAATGTTCAGAGAGAGTTTCATGAGTCTAGTACATCAATATATATAGGAGAAATCTGACCCCCCCCCCCCCCCCC
>MCJB01001148.1:211858-263099 GCA_002018475.1 Nicotiana obtusifolia | reverse complement strand
TATATCGGTCCGAATACTGGTCATATGGTTTCGACAACGATATCGGATATCGGTCCGAGCACCGATCATATGGTTCCGACCTATTACATCGGACATATGGTCTCGACTGCCGGTCGGCTAACCGGTGTCGAGGTTTGACCTTGAGATTCAACCTCGATTTGTCCTTTTATGAAAAAACCTAATTTTGCCATACACAGATAGCCCCCTCGTTCTTTGAAAGGTAACGTCAAAGGACGAAATGAGCCGCCGCCACTTCTCTAAAAACTAGGTGAAGGTTTGACCGTCCTTCTTGTCTGGTGACATCAGCACTGTGACGCACCCTAATCAAGAGAAAGGTCTTTTCAGAGGTCGATTCGCGACAAACTCTTGCCATTCATTAAATGCCTCCTTTCCTCGGTTTTCGAGCCGCCGTTGCTTGAAATACTGCCCCTAGAACTTCCCCTTCTTCACTTTCTCAACTTCTTCTTCTTCGTTTGGCCATCTTCTTTTCCATCTGCTTCTCTTTCTCACCTGCTTCATCTGTACTGTTTTCTTTCCTCACCAAACCTTCACTTCGTCTTCTTCCTTATTTGCCAACTCCTCCTTTGCCGGTTTTAATGGCGAAAACGTCTAAAAGCATTCCCCAACACTAACAATCTTCTCCTTCCCAATCCGTAGAGGGAGGAGAAAACGCCGCTCATGCCGCCGTGGAAAAGACCACAGCTGAGCCCCCTTTGAAGGCGTTCTTGCCAGTTGGATGTTCCATTGGGTTTGATTTTAAGGTGGAGAAAGCCTCCTCCGCGCCGGGTCGGGGCGAGCCGGTGAGCAGGTACATAAGTTCAATTACTGAGGAGGTAGTTGATAGAGTAAGAGCAGAGTGTAATTGGGGGGATATGGAAGTGATAATCCCTTCCCCCGAAGAGTCGATCACAACCCATGTCGAGGGTTATTTAAATGTATATACCTACCCCTTCACCTTCGGCACCTTAGACCCCATCGTCGTGGCCTTTTGCAAGAGGTGCGATGTTACGTTAGGAGCGATTCATCCTTCCGTTTGGAGGATAATTCGCCTTTTCCGTTTTTTTGCGAAAAAAGCCGGAGAGCAACAATTTACCCTCGATCATTTGATGCGTCTGTACAGCCCCCGAATTTTCCGAGGGGGGCTTATAAAACTCACACGCAGGGCGAGCAAGCCCCCGTTCTCGAGCATCGACGAGGACAGAGATCGGGGTTGGATGAGCCGGTTCGTAAGGGTGAGGACATCGGACCTGGTCCCCGCCGATGAGATGTCGTTCCCTGAGAAATGGAATATGACACGTAAGGGCTAATTGCACATTGTTGTAGTTTCATTATATATATATATATATATATATATATATATATTTCTTTTGCTATCCCTTGTAGCCTTTCCTAATTGGATTCCTTTCGATGTATAGCCATCGCCAAAGCGCCGACCGTGATCAACGACCTAGAAGAGTGGGTTCGGAAGCTGGTGGCCCAAAGGAGATACGCCGAACGCTCATAGCGTGAGATATCGAAGGGCATGTGGGAGGCGAAGAATCACGGTAAAAGTTTTCAATTTCGATACTTCGCGTGTTACACCGTTGCTGATCGGTTCCTTCTTTCCTCTTCAGGTTTATCGAGAGATCCCGAACTGAGGCCAGAAGTGCCCGACAAAGGTATTTCGATCCGCCCCACTGCCTCAGAGCCAGAGAAGGAGAAGAGGAAAGAGGCCCCCAGCCTGGCCGAGACCGAGCGGAACAAAAAACGAAAGAAAGCCATAGCTCGGAAACCGAAAATAGTTCGGCTGGACTCTGGTTCCGACGAATGTGATGACGTCGAACCATTGAAACGCGACCGGGCGATTTCCAAACCTGCACCTGGTATATCCCCTCCCCGTGGCTCAGAGATAGAGGGTCTTATTGAGGCCGAAGCGGCGGATCAAAGGATCCCCGAACCCCCGGAAATGACGTATTCCCCCTCCTTTTTGGAGTCATATTTCAACGAAGCCCGGAATATTAGGCTTCTGTCCCCAGGGAAGGGTCAAGCATTGGGAGGTCTCTTCAACCACTATTTTGACGGTGTGCCATCGGAGGATACATTTGGGCTCGACTTGCCGAAACGAGTAAGGCGTTTGTCGATCTTAAGTTGACCGATATGTTCCCCGCTCCGAGTTTTGACCCAGATCGAAAGAGGGTGATAAAATTCACCATACCCGAGGATGCGAGGGCCCTATCCGCGCCTGTGGGGGTGGCCAGTTACCTCCGATGCTTGGTAACTGATGAAGACCAAGCGGCAATGGACGCAGTGGGGGATGCATGTTTATTCAATGAAGTGCAGCAAGCCGCGAATAAGGTTATTATTTTCCTCAAAACCCTCTTCGAACCTTTAGCTATTTTTTTGACTAACCGCTTTTTTCTTCTTTTGACTTATGCAGTCCTCGGTGCTTCACTACGAGTTCTTCCTACGGAAAAGGAAGACGGAGATGCAACTTCGTCAGCAACTAGAAGGGGAGATCTCTACCCTCCGGGCTGAGCTGGGTTCGGTGTGCAAAGAAAAGGATGATATAGCTACGAAGATGGAGCAGCAGTTAGACCGAACCGACCGCCTTCGAGCAGAGGTGGATGAGGCCAGAGAGTACAAGGCCCAAGCCGAGCAATTGGCTTTGGAGAAAGAGATTTTTACCAGGAATGCTGGTGATCTACAGTCCCAAGTCGAGACGCTTACCATGGATCGAAATGTCCTGGTGAATGAACTCCAACAGGCGAAATCCGAGGCTACCACCTATAAAGCCGAAGTGGCCCAATATAAAGCTGATGCCGAAGCTGCTCGTGAGGAGTCGAAGATACTGGCTGACTACACTCGGTGCCAAACCCGTGTTTTCGTCCTCAAAGAACTGCAAGTTCGAGGCTTCGATCTTGCTGGTGATATCGAAGAGGCGAAGAGACTGGAAGCCGAGGCAGAGAAAAGGGCGTCTCCGTATGAATAAGAGGAAGAGGATCTGGACTAGGATCTTCCTTTCAATTTCTGTAATTTTGCCTTCGTATGTACATACACTTATATAAGAAATGCCTTCTCTCCTCTTCATCCCGTTTGGAATGTTTTATTTTCCGACGATTGTCCCTGGAAAACCGAATTTCGGGCTTCCAGTCTTCGAAATCGGATTGCGCAGCTTAGGCTTATAACGTGATCGATCTTGTACGCCCCCGAATCGCAACCGGACTCGGCGCGAGCCCGAGCTTGAAGAAAAATAGGATTTTTAGCCAAATAAGCTATGCGTCCCAGTGCGTGATTAAAATCGAGATGGGCCTCTGCCCAGAGTTTGGACTTAGTTATTGTGACTATGCAAAAATGAACTCTTTGTCCTTTAAAAATGATCGAGCTCGAGGTGGGCCTCAGCCTAAAAATCGGACTTTTAGCCAAATAAGTTGTGTCCTCGAGTATGATTAAACTCGAAATGGGCCTTAGCCTGAATTTGGACTTAGTTATTTTGATTATGCAAAATGAACTCGTTGTCCTTTAAAAATAATCGGGCTCGAGGTGGGCCTTAGCCCAGAACATCGGACTTTAGCCAAATAAGCTGCGTGTCCTCGAGTGTGATTAAACTCGAAATGGGCCTTAGCCCGAATTTGGACTTAGTTATTTTGATTATGCAAAATGAACTCGTCCGTCCCTAGAAACGATCGAACCCGACGCAGGCCTTAGCCTCGAGATCGGACTTAGCTAAATAAGTTGTACGTCCTCGAAAACGATCGGACTCGACGAAGGCCTTAGCCTCGAGATCGGACTCAGCCAAATAAGTTGTACATCCTCGGAAATGATCGGACTCGACGAAGGCCTTAGCCTCGAGATCGAACTCAACCAAATAAGTTGTACGTCCTCGAAAATGGTCGAACTCGACGAAGGCCTTAGCCTCGAGATCGGACTCAGCCAAATAAGTTGTACGTCCTCGGAAATGGTCGAACTTGACGAAGGCCTTAGCCTCGAGATCGGACTCAGCCAAATAAGCTGTACGTCCTCGAAAATGGGCCTTAAGCCTAAAGAACCAAAGTGTTGGTGCGAAAGAAACCAGTTTATTCCAAACGAATACATACAGTTACCTTGGGCAAAAATAGAAGCAATTACATGGGCGTGATCTTAATCGATCATTCGACCCTTACATTAATGTTCCCTTCCATAGAGATTGGTCCTTACATTATGCGTGAACACGATTTTCTTGTTGCCTCATTAAAAACCTTGCCGAAAAAACCCTTTGGGAAAAGATCGGTCATAGGAAAAGAGTGCAACTCGTGTTTTCAGAGATGGGAACCGTCTTCTCGATACTACCTGCAGATGTTAGTTTCAAGGTATGAAGTATAACTACATATGTAAGGAGGGGAAAATCATACCTTAGCAATAATATCGTTTTAAATGGGCGACGTTTCAGTTGTTGGGCAGATGACCGCCATCCATGGTTCCGAGCTTGTAGGAACCCTTCCCTGTGATTTCGACGATGCAGTAGGGCCCTTCCTAATTCGGCCCCAGCTTCCCTTCGACAGGATTTCTCATATTTTGAGTGACCTTCCTGAGCACTAGATCTCCGATTTTGAAAAATCGGAGGTTGGTTCTTCGATTATAATACCTCTCGATCCGCTGCTTTTGGGTAGCCAGTCGGATCGAGGTGACTTCTCTCCGTTCGTTGAGCAATTCAAGTCTCGTGAGCATGGCTTCTCGATTTGATTGTTCGGTGGCGTATCGGAAACGGAGGTTGGGCTCCCCGATTTCGACTGGTATCAAAGCTTCCGTGCCATAGACGAGGGAAAATGGTGTGGCACCGGTACTGGTCTTGGTGGTGGTTCGATGGGCCCACAATATTTCGGGCAACCTTTCCTTCCATTCACCTTTTGCATCCGCCAACCTTTTCTTAAGGTTTTGCATTATGGTTTTGTTGGTGGATTCTGCTTGTCCGTTCCCACAGGGATGGTAGGGGGTCGACAAAATTCTTTTGATTTTGAGACCCTCTAAATACTTGGTGACTTTGCTGCCGACGAATTGCTTCCCATTGTCGCACACAATTTCGGAGGGTATCCCAAATCGGCAAGCAATATTGTCCCATATAAAGTTGAAGACCTCCTTTTCCCTGATTTTTTCGTATGCCTGTGCTTCCACCCACTTAGAAAAATAGTCAGTCATTAACAAGATGAATTGAACCTTACTTGTACCTCGAGGAAGGGGGCCCACGATGTCCATCCCCCATTTCATGAACGGCCATGGCGACAAAACGGAGTGGAGAGGCTCTCCGGCCTGACGAATCATGGGCGCATGCCTTTGATATCCGTCGCATTTCCGAACGAACTCCTTAGCATCTTTCTCGATGCTATTCCAGTAATAGCCAGCTCAGATTATCTTCTGAATGAGGGATTCGGCCCCGGAGTGGTTCCCGCATGTGCCCTCATGAATTTCCCTTATGATATAGTCGGTATCTCCCGGCCCTAGGCATATCGCGAGCGGACCTTCGAGCGTTCTTCTAAACAGGACACCATCTGAGAGAACAAACCAGGCTGCCTTTGTACGTAGAGCCCTCGACTCTTTCTTACCCGAAGGCAACTTCCCCGAACTGAGATATTCTATGTACTGGTTTCTCCAGTCCCATGTCAAGCTTGTTGAATTGATCTCGGCGTGGCCCTCTTCGACCACCAATCTCAGAAGTTGTACCACCTCTTCCGACACATCCTTGTCAAGTTCGACCGATGATCCCAAATTAGCGAGGGCATCGGCCTCACAATTCTAGTCTCGAGGTATGTGTTGCAGAGTCCATCCTGTTGGAAAATGCATTCTTATTTATGTAACCTTAACTAACGACTTTGTATCTTGTTATAGGTTTTGATAATCGACAAACCATCATGGACAAACTACTAAGATTGCTATGGAATTTGTTAGAGTACAAGTCGAGCTTTCAAGATACTAGGAGTCGATATATGGAAAGAGTCGATGAAGAAAAAAGATTGAAGACAAATGAAGTTGTCATTTAGTCTATATGTTATTTTGTATTTTAATGTGTTTGATTTATTTATCATCTTTAATAACTTGGCTTAAAGTTTTAAAACGATTTCAAACACAAATTAAAACATTTTCAAAACAATTGGTTTTCACAAAATACCAAAATAATTGATTAAAATTGGCACTGGAAAATTCCATATCACTGTAGCAGGTACAGTAGCAGGTTACTGTAGCAAGCATCGATATCACTGTAGCAAGTTACTGTAGCAATTCCAGAATGAAGAAGCCATCGATGGCTTCGATGGCTTCTCCATAAGCCATCGATGGCTTATGGCTACTGGAAATTTTCCAGAGAGAAGAAGCCATCGATGGCTTCTCTATAAGCCATCGATGGCTTATAGCTGTTGGAGCCAATAACGGCTAGTTTTGAGCTCCGACGGATATATGAGGTTTTGGGGCCATAAATAGAGCTTCATAAACCTCATTTGAACGCAACACAATACCCAAAATCATAAGATAAATTGCTTCAAGTATTCTTACTTCTTTGAGCTATATTTTGAGCTATTTCTTGAAAGCATTGTTGTGTTCTTGAGCTATAATTTTCTTCACTTCATCTACTCTTGAGAGAGTTGTAATTCGAGTGAAAAATAGTGTTGTCATACACTTGTGAGGAAGAGTGTCTTCCTTGTTGTTCACGGAGCTTGTAAGGATTCAAGTGTTCGTGAGTGTAACGGTTGGTTAGGCACCCGCAAGTCTAACATTGCAAAGCTTGTGTGATCAAGTCTTTGTGGAACGGTTGGTTAGGCACCCGCAAGTCTAACATTTGCAAAGCTTGTGTGATCAAGTCTTTGTGGTTGTAACGGTTTGTTAAGCACCCGTAAGCTTGACAGTGATAGTGAAAATCTCAAGTGTGATCTTGAGGAGTGGACTAGCTACACGTTGTAGTGAACCACTATACATCTTGGCGTACGCTCTCTCTTTACATTTCTGCAATATATATATTCTTGCTATCTTATTTTCGCACTTATATTTAAATTGTATATCTTGATTGCGAAAATTAGACAAAGTTCCGCAAAACGCTATTCACCCCCCCTCTAGCGTTGTTCATTTATTCTAACAGAACCTCCGAAAGCAGGAGAAGAATCCCCACGACAAACGATCAATATGATCTTCGGAGAGAATGAGATTAACGGGGTCACCTTTTGGCAGCGAAGAAGACGAAAGTATCAATAACTCATAGTAAAAGACTCCGGGAAGATGATATCACTTTCACGGAGGACGCAGACGGATTGTTGTTACCACATAACGATGCACTGGTAATTTCTTTAAATGTGTTGGATTTTATGATTAAACGTGTTTCAGTGGATCCAGGAAGTTCGGCTAATATCATACAATGGAGAGTATTGGATTAAGCTAAACTCACTGGTAGCATTATTCCGGCAATAAACCTCCTCGCTGGATTCAACCTTGCTAGTGTGACGACCCGGGGAGAGATTTTGCTGCTCACGAATGGCGAAAGAGTAATGAAAACAACTCTCTTTGAAGTTGTAGATGGTGACATGGGATACAATATCATCCTGGGAAGGCCATGATTACACGAGATGAAAGTTGTACCCTCAACAAATCACTAATTGCTGAAGTTGCCAATGTCCGAAAGAATCAAGCAGATTAGAGGTGATCAACCAGCAACAAGGGAGATGAATGAAATTTCGTTTTCCAGTAGAAAAAGGGAAGGAGCACACGACATAACAATTACAGGAACCGACACCTACTCCGAGCGAGAAGAAGTTAGCCCGGGAGCAGAATCATCAAAACATTCTTAGGTGCCGAGATAAGAAGAGACGGACGCGACGAAGTCCATGGCGGAGGAACCGGAGCAAGTTGCATTGTTCGAAGAATTCCTTGAAAGAAAATTCCATTTGGGGACAAGACTGCACCCGGAGCTCAGATCTGGTTTTATTGAATTCCTTAAATTTAATGCCGAATGTTTTGCATGGTCGCACGAGGATATGGCAGGTATCCCAAAGGAAGTAGCCATGCAAAAGCTGAGTTTGGATCCCAACGTACCTCCGGTAAGACAAAAGAAACGTCCTATTGACGAGGCCAGGAATAAATTCGTCAAAGAGGAGGTAACCCGCTTGCGTAATGTCGGTTCGATCCGAGAGGTAAGATATCCAGACCGGCTAGCCAACATAGTAGTAGTTCCTAAGATGAATAATAAATTTCACATGTGTGTAGACTATAAAGACCTTAATAAAGCGTTCGCGAAAAACTCGTTCCCACTGCCAAATATCGATCAAATGATTGATGCCACGGCCGGGCACGAGTTAATGAGTTTCCTTGATGCTTATTCTGGGTACAACCAAATCAAGATGAACCCCGAAGATCAGGAAAAGATTTCGATACATATTGTTACAATATGATGCCCTTTGGGTTGAAAAACGCTAGAACCATTAATCAACAGCTTGTAAATAAGATGTTTGAAAAGCAAATAGGAAAGACTATGCAAGTTTATATAGACGATATGATCGTTAAGTCTTTGAATGCAGGCGACCACCTTAAGAATTTGCAAGAAATATTCGACATCATGAAGAAGCACAACATGAAACTTAATCCCGAGATATGCGCGTTCGGGGTCAATTTTAGTAAATTTCTGGGATTTATAGTCTCACAAAGGGGAATTGAGGTAAACCCCGACAAAATCAATGCCATGAGGATATCCCGAATTAATTGTCGAACGTAAAGGAAGTCCAAAGGCTCACTGGAAGATTAGCAGCTTTGAGCAAGTTCATTTCCCGGTTTGTCGAAAAAATGTCATCGCTTCTTCACACTGCTCAAAAAGAAAATAATTTCGAATGGACACCGGAGTGCCATCAGGCTTTGAGGGACCTGAAGAAGTACTTATCAATCCCTCCATGCTCTCAAAACCAAAAGAAGGTGAAACATTAGCAGTCCACCTCGCGGTTTCAGAAGTTGCGGTAAGTATAGTTTTAGTCTGGGAGGACGAAGGTACGTCATTTCCCATTTATTAAGTTAGTAAAATTTTAACGGGAGCAAAACTTGCTACACACATTTGCAAAAATTGGCCTTCGCTCTCGTAGTCACTGCTCAGAAGCTAAGGCTATACTTCCAATGCCACCCGATAGATATGGTGACTACTTTCCCTTTGCGGAACATCCTCCATAAACCCGAGCTCTCGGGAAGATTTAGTCGCAAGTCTTGCCTGACTTCGTGGCCAATTTCAGGCCGGATCTACTGCCTGTGGCAACCTAAGAGATAGTAATGGTGTCGGAATCGACATCGGGGGTTTGGACCTTATTTATGGACGGAGCTTCCAATATAAAAGGGCCCGAACTCGGAATAGTCTTAATCACGCCTTCGAGGGAAACCTTAAGGCAAGCCATCAGAACGATCCCTTTAAATAACAATAAAGCAGAGTATGAAGCTTTGATTGCAGGGCTTGAATTGGCCTGGAGACATGATTCTGAGGTTATCGAAATCAAATGTGACTCACAGCTGGTGATAAATCAGGTCTACGAGATATTTGATACCAAAGAAGAACGTATGGAGCAATACATGGTAAAGGTCTAGGCTCTTTTGGCACGACTCTGGGAGTGGTAAATTACTCATATCCCGAGGGAGGATAACGTAGAAGCGGATGCATTAGCAAACCTAGGATCATTGACGAAAAAAAAAGGGATTGGAGTCAGGGACGGTAGTGCAACTGATGAACTCAGTCCTGGATACAGATGGTTACTATGAGGTAAATTCGACTAGTCTGGTCTAGGACTGGAGAAATGAAATAATTGACTATCTCGAGCACGGGAAGTTGCCCGAAGACCCCAAAGTATCACGGGCGTTACGCACCAGAGCTGCACGTTATAGCTTCAAGAGAGGCCAATTGTACAGAAAATCCTTCCAAGGCCCCATGGCCCGGTGCTTAGGAGCGTCAGAGGCTAATTATGTCAGGAGAGAAGCCCATGAAAAGATATACAGCAATCACTCGATTGCAGATTCTTTGGTGCTGAAGTTGGTACCGGCAAGATATTACTGGACTCGCATGGAACAAGACACCAAATACTTCGTGTGAAAATGTGATAAGTGCCAACACTACGCACCACTAGTACACCAACCGGCAGAACCCTTACATTCGGTTTTGTCCCCATGGCCGTTCATGAAATAGGGGATGGACATCGTCAGACCGCTGCCACCGACTTCCGGAAAGGTAAGGTTTCTTTTAATTCTGACTGAGTATTTTTCTGAATGGGTGGAAGCAAGTCTTTATCAAAATCTCGGAGAATGCGAAGTGGTCGATTTCCTGTGAAAAAATATAATTTTCAGGTTCGGAATACCAAAACAGATAACATGTGACAATGGGCCACAATTTATCGGTGCAAAAGTTACAAAGTTCCTCGAAGATTTAAAGATAAAGAGGATCACATCTTCTCCTTATCATCCGAGCACAAACAGTCAAGCGGAGTCAACAAACAAAGTGATTATTCAAAACCTCAAGAAAAGGTTGAAAGCAGCAAAAGGCAAATGGAGTAAATGATTGCCAAGAGTTCTATGGGCCTACCGAACAACGGCCAAATTGAGCACAGGAGAAACTCTTTTTCCCTTGTGTGGTGCTGAAGCCCTAATCCCGGTGGAAGTGGGTGAACCTACTTTGAGATATTTTCGGGTAGATGAAGAATCGAACAACGAATCAATGTTACTCAACTTGGAACTACTCCAGGAACGCAGGGACTTGGCGCATGTAAGAATGTCAGCTCAAAAGTAGAGAATGGAGTGATATTATAATCGAAGAGCCAAACTCCGTTCTTTCAAAGTAGGAGATTTGATTCTGAGGAAAGTAACCCAAAATACCCGGGAGCTCAACGCGGGAAAGCTAGGTCCAATGTGGGAAGGTCCCTACCAGATTTCAGCTATCACTAGGAAAAGTTCATACGAGTTGGAGAACCAGAATGGAGACAGGTTGCCTAACAACTGGAACGTGGCACACCTCAAACTATATTATTGCTGATAAACATTAATCAAGCGGAAAGTATGTGCTGCACTCTTTTTCCCTTCGTTCAGTTTTTGTCCCAATTGGATTTTTCTAGCAAGGTTTTTAATGAGGCAGCGATAGAAAGCATACTACGAAGACAGCAGCAATAAGACCTTTGATAGCAAGGTAAACAAACAAGCTTCCACTCGAGGACGGTTAGATAGTCTTTGGTTCGATAGTAAATGCCCGCAGGGAAGTTAAGTTTGCTACCGAACGAAGATTACCTGACCGTTCACGAGCACAAACAACTAGAATATTTTTAGATAGTCTTTTGCTCGATAGTTTCCTAAGGGGAAGTAAGGTATGTTGCTGAGTTAAGGATTATCTAGTAATTCATTAGTGGAATCTTTGAAGGCACAAAACTTCCAGTGTTCCAATTCGCATTCTCCGCATTCGAACACTGGGGTGAACGATATGAGGATACGGCAACATTGGCTGCAACGTCAATCGGGAAACGAAAATTCGAAAACAAAATGCATCGTCAGGACCGGGGACTGCGCAACCACCCTCGTAGAAACAAGTTGTACAAGATAGCCACAAGTAATAGCAATTTCTTTTCATCATAGTAAATGCTTGTGTATATTTTGAAAATAGAAGGAATAAAATGAAATTCTTTTGTCTTTATCTTGTTTCTTGTCTGAACGATGAATTAACTTTGTCATTTCAAAGTTAAACAAGTACTTCAAATGTTAGTGCCGTAAACATAAGAGGGCCCTCTCTTATAAAAACCCTCACATTAAATGGTTGATTCCGGAAGAATCTATGCCCGGAATCAAAAATGCCATGGGGAAAAAATACACTCGAAGCCGCATATGAAAAGGACGCAAAAAGTAAACTTGCGCAAATACTTATCAAAGCTCTCATAGAAAAGAGTTGATGCTCGGAGCCAAAAATGCTTTTGGGGAGAATACGCCCAAAAGTTTCATATAGTAAGGCGCAGAAAACTCCACAAAACTCTTAAAGAAAATTCAAAGATTAAAGGCTTGCATATTCTAACGATGAAAAAGCTCAAACAATACTTGAGCAAAAGATGTTTTTATTTATAAAAACATGACAAAATGGCATAGATACAAGAACTGGAAAATAAAAGAAAAGCTAAACTGTATTGTCCCCGGAACTAGGAGGAAGAGAAGTGCTTGCGCCCCCGAAAGAAGTAGACGCACCCACCAATGGCTCAACATTTTCATCAGTTTGGCCTTCAGCATCATCATCTTCTAATTTTTCTTTAGTTCCTGAAAACTCGGAACCAGAATTAGAAGGGCCAGGTACATCAGACCTCGATGGAGTCCACTTTTAGCAGCTAACCCAAGCTCGCGTGCCTTACCAATTTCGGCATCAATATCAATGACACCAGCTTTGGCCTCTTCCAAGGTTTTTCTCGTCATGTTGTACATGGCATAAGTTTTTTCAACAACGAGGGAAGCCTCTCGGCGCTTTAGTTCTTCTTTGAGTTGGGTTACCTCAGCAGAATGGTTTTCCTAGGCGGACCTAGCGGATTTGAGGCTAACGTCAAGGTCGCGAACAATTGAACTAAAGAACCTATTATGCTCGATAGTTTTCCTGTACTTCTCTTTTAGCTGGGCGTGTTTCGCACCCACATCAGCAAGCTCTTCAATTTTGGAGTTCAAGGCTGCCTTTAAGTTAATCACTCTTTCAGCGATGGCAACCTCGCGATCGGTTGTAGCAAGTACGGCGTTATGGACCTCAACCCATTTGGCTTTGGCTTCGTCAAATCAAACCCTCAGTGGATCAATTTCTTGGCTAAGGATTACCACTTCTTGCTCACTTTGCCACAAACAAGCTTCCAATACAATAACCTCAACAGCTTTGCCTTCCAGTTTCGAAAGGGAGCGACATGTTGCTCCTGCTCTACAAAAAAGCTGATCCCTTGGGAGGTAATCTCTTCCTTTTAACGAATCAACCTCTGAAGGCACTCGGAAGCAAGAAAGTTGGCCTACAAAGTAAGAAGGGTAAAATTCAGTATATGCATACAACAAAATAGAAGAAGTAATAAATGAAGAAAGGAACGTACCGCTGAGGCGTTGTGCATGGTGTTGTTCAGCAAACACTCTCCCGAGATTGCTTGAATCTTTTCCCAGTCTTTCTCTGAAGCCAAAGGCTTCAGATAATTAGCAAGCTCCACCAGCCGGGATAGCAAGTTGCATCCGATAGAGACCAAAAGAGTAACGTTCCCCCTCCTTTGTGGATCTTCAGAAGGGGCAGCCGAATTTTGCCCCAAATTCCCATAAACTGGGGACTGTGGAAGAGGAACACCTTCTTCATAGTCAGGTGCGGCCGATAGAGGTGATGTAGTAATTGTTGGTGGAAGAATGGATGAAGATGGATGTGATGTATTAGTTGCTGGTATTGGTGAAGATGTAGATGAAGTTGATGGAGTTGAAGAGTGAGAAGCTGCTGCATCAAATGCAGTGCTGGTTGTTGGATGATCGCCAACCAAAGATGGAAAGGACCCGATACTCACACCGCAATACTGGGCACAAAAATTGGGGCCCGAGAACGGGAGTCGACATTATCTACCAAATCAAACTCTTCCCAAAGTACCGAAGCATCATCCTCGGTTGGTGTAATTCTCCGAACAGGTCGAGCATCCTATTGAGATGATTAGGATCGTTGTCTTCTATGTAGAGAAGCTCCATCATCACTACATTCTTCATCATCATCAATCGTCACGGTGCCTATGACTAGCCCGGAAGGAGGGCCAATCACCATCGCTACCGGAGATGACTCAGGGGCATCGGTCCTCGCTCTCTTATTCTTTTCCACGGAGGAAAGCAGAGGAGCGTCTTCTCTTTGGTTGTTTGACTTCCAGTCGGGGACTTCGTAAAGAACATTTCTTCTCAAACCAGGCCCGGAGCCACCTGTTCGAGTAAGAGCCTCCTGAAATAGCCTCGCTGCATCAGCAGGATCAGCCAGGGTATCCTCCTCGGGAACAGCAACAAAGTCCGCAGGTAGACCTAATTTCTTAGACAGGTTAGAAGAGATCAATCAAGTTATTTACATGAAAAATTGAAACAAGGTGAGTTTGATTTACCATGATTCTTGGCCTTCCACTCGTATTTACAGGCCAGTTCTTTCCACAAGCAAGTCTCGGGCATCGTAACGTCCAAGATCTTTTGTACCCAACCGATCCAAACCTTCGATTACGGGTGGATCCATCGAGTTGCTGAAACAAATGAAGGATGGAGGATTCATATGGCAATAGAATAATATTTAGTAAAAAGAGATACTAAACAAAGAGCTTACGAGTGCAGTTCCAAGCAGCCGAAAATGATGAAGCCATTGCCGGAATGATGTGATTGGTGGAGACTGCAACGAACCGTTCCATTCACCCAAGGTCGTTCTCATCTTCCATGCTAGACAACAAAGCATGGTGGCCACGCTTGCAGAAGTTTATCATTCCCCCACGGAAGATTTTGGGAGAATAGAGGTTCATTATATGAGCTAAGGTTAGCTCCTCTTCAGTTTCCTGGCACAAACGCCGAAGGTAAGGAACCGTCCTCCACACAAACGAACTTACTTGTGCCAAACACACTTGGTAGCGGAGGAAAAACTCCGCAATCACGGAATCAAGCTCCAAGCTCGAAGAAAACGCACCCAAAGAAAAGGGATACGTGTAAACATATGTAAAACCCTCCTTGGGAAGGGTGCTCGCTTCGACAGATCGGGAGCGATAATTTCTAAGTCATGGCAGCGACAGTCTTCCTTCACAGTATGAATGCTTAAAGGATACCTGCTAACGGCCCATGTACGAGAATTAGCAGTAAGGAATTTCTCTTCAAAGTCTTTTGTGGTAATAAGACTTCTAAGGACAATGAAGCCCACTATTGGAGGAGCAAAGTCCTCAGCTTTGTTCTTGATTTTTGAAGAACCAGTATATTTTGAAGAAGAGGCCATTGAAGGAAAGAAAGGGTTTGTCATTTGAAGAGAATTAGGAAAAAGATGAAGAAACAATATGCAAGATTAGATGAAGGAAGTGGAAAAGTTATGAAGTGTAAGGGTGAAGTTGATACGTATAAGTAAAAATTTTGGCGCTAAATTCTTGGCCAGGATTACCTCGATAATTGGCAAAAGTCGTCTTGAATCATGGGAAAACGCGTGTTCGGGGCATTAAATACGGAGATACAGGCGTCTAATCAACCGTCAGAAGCCTTCAGAGGGAGTTATAGTGATTCCCGCCAAAAGAGTGTTTCAACCAACTTTCCGGTAATACAAAGTTATGTCACCGGAAAGCAAGGGGACTATCTGTATAGGTTGACATATGATATGATACGTGGTCATCTAAAGGAAAGACACGTGGAACCCAAGACGGGGATGGCCGAAGACCGACATAGCCATCCCGCTTGTCACAGGATAACATTCATAAAGGTGTATTAAATGCTCTGCGCCCGGTAGCATTGCTTTTTGATCCCATCATCGCTGTGCCCAGAAACCTTGTTCCCGAAACTGTCATCTCTGTTGTTTCATCTACATTTTAAGGCTAAGTGTTGTACATTTCTTCAATTATTGTATTATTTCAGGATCAAATTAGTTCACTTGTCTAGAAACCACGTCTAAATTCAATTGTGCTGTTTTACAGGTAAACACACACACACACACACACACACACACACACATATATATATATATATATATATATATATATATATATCATTATACATTTCATTATCGGTAATATCCGAAGATTCACTTAATTCAACAAGCAATTTCTCTATTTTGTTTAGAGTGGGTTCGTCAAGTTGTAGGCTCTTCATCTTCTGAGAGATTTTGCAAAACTTGGCGATGTGGCCTGGCTTTTCACACTTACATTTACCAGTGGAAGTACAAGTCTTTCCCTCTTTATTAAAAGATTTAGAAGACTTATTTTTGTATAGGAAGGTTTTCTTTTCCCGTTGAAAGTGTATTTGGACGAATCGAGTTTAGAAGTCTTCTTCTTATGGGGTTTACTACCGCATGAAGGAAGACCAAATTGTTCGCAGAAACTTCCTAAGTCTCTACGTCTTTGTGTCCTATCCTTGGCAAGTTGCCTAAGCATTTTATCTTGCCTGCAGATCTTAAGAGCAACTTGTTGAATCTGGCTAACTATCTGGCCATAGGTGATCTGATCGTAGGGAACAATATCACCGGAATATTGACTCTGGAATTCCTCCTTGACTAAATATCTAAGGGACTTAGGAAAGCCATCTAGGAATTTCTCTTTCTAATAAGGGAGATTCCCATATGTTCTTTCGTAGATCCTGTGAGGAAGGAATCCTTAAACCACCTAAAGTATGAAAGAGTTTTGCACTTTAGGTTGTTAAGTATTTCAGAGGATTTTTCTCTAAAAATACCTAGACAACCTACAAATGTTTTGATGATTGTGTAAATTAACGTGTTGATAGAATCAAGAATTGTTTCACCATCCTTTAGGATTGGTTGTCCTAAGTCATCCAATTTCATGGCTTGGAAAATTTGTTGTTTTTCCTCGTCGCTTAAATGGGTATCCCACCACCCCTTAAGTTGGCCTGTAAAACCAACGACTAAGACATGAGTAGTACTCTGGTGGGAACAATTATGGGAGGTTTTATAAGCAGTGGCCACCATTGTCATCTGCTGTAATTTGGCAAGAATATTATATTTGGAACATCCATCAATATTTCAGTCATAGATATTATGAGCATTATAATTATTCTGCATGGTATTGGGTCTTTCTTTAAGACCACGTCTGGATGTGCGGGTCTAAGGTAATAGAGTTTTTGAGACTTTCGCCAGTTGGAAAATTCTAACTTAATAGGTGCTAATTTTGGAGGAGGTTTTTCCTCTAGGGAAATTTGTGAAAATTATTCAGATTCGTTATCTGAGTCGGTTTCTCCTAAAGCTCCTACAAACCTAGACGAAGATGTTTCTTCAGTCTGTCGGACTGAAGAACGAATATATCCAGGAGATGGAAGAATATAGTTGAGTCGGTAACTAAGGACCTCTGCTGCAAAAATAAAAATTTAAAAATATCTGTTGGTGATAGATACTTCGGATTTTTGGCGAACCACTTTTCAACTACAGTTACGTATGTGTCAGTGGCATCTCTCCACGCTTTGTACCATTTGCAATATCTTTGAAGGGCCAACCAAGGAATGCCCCTGTGTCCTTCTTTTTTGTGGAAGGCAAATTTCTGCATATAGATCCAGGGTATGTGGAATCTATGGGAAAATTGGATTAAATTGGAGATATGTTGGTCACCATGAAATCTGGAGCAAAATAACCTTTTTTTACTGGTGATGGAAAAAAACTGATGAATGACCATACACAGGCCACCATTGGTGCAAAAATCACTGGAGAAATTCTGCTGGAAGTTGTTTACCCCAAAGAAGAAAGTAGGAATGTTTGTTGACATGATTCTGGAATGTGAATGGTTAAACCATGCATCCCTGTAATCATAATAGCTAAAAAAATTGTGGGTGAAAAGGCTAAAAAAGTTTTCTAACTTTCGTTGGGTGATCCCCCCATCCCTTTGGCGAGATTATTTTGTTGATCCATACTGTGGTATGCGTAACATATTTTTGGGCTTTATCCAAAAAGGGTTTGAACAGACATGATTGAGTGTTTGCTAAGATAAATTCATAAAACTTCTGAGTATGGGTAGGAGTTTTCTGAAGGAAATTGGCAATGGGTCGAGCATTTTCTTTGCTACTTCTGTAGGGTTGGAAATCCAAAGACATGTCTCGGTTTGAACGAGTGAATAAGTCATCTCATTCTTGATATATTGAGGTTCCTCAGAGTAAGGTCCTGCTGAAGAAATTGGTTGAGACACGGATGAAGAAAGTGCCTCTTTGGGTGCAAAAGACATCGTGCATTGTGTAGTGGGATTTGTCGCCATCACTGTGTTAATATCTCTTGTAATGGGACTTTTGGTCGCCACTTGCTTTTTAGTGGGGCCTTTTGCCACCACCGAGTTTGAAGGAGTCAGGGCTTGTTTGGCAATTGTTTCTAGGAATTGTGCCATGTTTCTTACCATTTCTCCTTGTTCTGGATGGATCATCGGTTTTGTTGAAGTAAAACTCATAAGTGCTGACCATCTCTTAAAATCTGCTGCTGTCCATGTGGAAGCTGGCTGTTGTGCAAATTGAATATTGTCATCTTCTGAAGAAGATTCTTCAGCGATGTCTGCCATCCTCTGGGTTGGGCAATAGAAATTGGCTTTGCTGAAATTGGCTGTAAAGAGACCACTATAGGGATACCCTTCATGGCATAATCAGCTGGGGACCTGCATTTTGGCTGGTTGGGTCCAGCTTCTGTTGATTGTTGCTGTTTGGCAACTGCTAAATTTGATTGTTGTTTTGAAACAACTGTTGGAACTGCTTTGTCTTTTGGCTGTTGTGTGACAGCTTATGGCTTCTCCTCCGAATGCGGAAGAGCTAACCTCGGGGGTTTAGGCTTTTTCGTCATTTTATCTGCCTTGTAGAAATTCTCGGGTTAGAAAATCGGGTATGAAATTTGAGCTTCCCTTTATATATTCAATGTCAAAATCAAAAATTAATAAAATAGCTTGCCATCTCGTGTAAATATGTTTAGAAGCAATATTTTGCATATCCTTCTGTAGAACAGATTTAGCTGCTTTACAGTCAATGCGAAGCAAAAACTTTTAGTTTAATAAACCTGATTGAAATTTTGATATGAATAAAACAAAAGCCAAAATTTCTTTCTTAATTGTAGGATAATTCTATTGAGAATTATTTCAATGTTTAGAAGTATAAGCAATCATATTTTCTTTATTATTACGAAGTTGTTTCAAAATTCCACTGTAATATGCAAGCGTATGCTAAATAAAATAGGCGACAGAGCCAACCGAATGCAAGTATGTTAACACAAGATTAAAACATAAAATCTGGCGTCAGAGCCGTCCAGAAGTGTTATTGATAATAGAAAATTAAAATACACATATTAAAAAATTAAAACTTAAAAGCTTACAGGGTATAGAGCCCTTAAGTGTTGAGAGGATTTATAGAGAGAAATGTGTAGAGAGAAGAATCCGAAATTTGGGAGAAGGATTGAATGCCTTCTGAAGTGAGTGAGGGGGTCTTTTTGTAGAATTATAGACCGTGCTACAGTGAAAGAGTATAGTAATTTGCTATAATGATAAGTGCGTAGTAATCTATAGTGATAAATTCATAGTAATATACAGTAATATTGCTACAGTAATATTTCCAGAAAAATCCTTTGCTAGCATTATTTCTGATGTTAGCGACAAATTGGTCCTGATTTTGGCTTATTCTGGGTCATAGTCAGGATCATCTTCTTCTGATTGTGCTTCAGATGATACTGATGATTGTTGATCGGGTACATCATTACCTTTTAGTTGCCTGATAATTTATTCCATCTCCTGGGTGTGTGTGTATATATATATTATATATATATATATATATATATATATATATATATATATATATATATATATTATTAATTTGTTTTTCATAAAATGGTTAAACATATGCTTGTAATACGAAGAATCTTTGAAAATGGCACTGGGATCCTTTTGGATCTGCACTGTAAGCGTGGTTCCCAAGCATTATAGCGAGGTAATGCCTGTAAATATACCTGGTAGGCTTGCAGATGGTTGTAAAACCTTTGGGTCATCCAGAAGTAATTCTTCGTAAAGCAATCATAAAAATTAGCCTTTTGAGTAAAAGAATTAGTATACTTACAGATCTACCATCTACTTCTAACACTAAGCAAAACGGTAAGATAAGAGCTGAATAAATCTCTTACAAGATCATATAATTTATAAATGTATGAAGTTTAACACCAGATCTGACTCTTCCACATACAGTAAAGTTAAGAACTTGAATAACTTCTTTATGAAACCACTTGATCTCTCGAGCCAAGGATAGGAAGCAATTTTAATTATTGACGACTGAAAAATCCCCAAACATCTCCAGTCAACAATTTACAAGTCTTCATAATGGAGCTTGACAAGTGATATCACATGTCTACCATTGAGCAGACCATTCCTCTGGAATCAGATCATGGGGAAATCAAACTTCTCAATATCGAATATGTTGAGAAATATAAAAAGAAATATAATTATATCCATTTTGGTTTAGTACAACTAGCCGCTAAGCCTTTATCCATAGAAAGATTGGACACATCACTCCTACTCTGTGTTAGAAATTCTAGATTTCTAGAATTCAATGATTCGTTGCTAGGAATGGTAGAAACCAGTCTTTGCAATGGACCAATTTATTTCGACTGTTTTCCTAACTTCATAGTCTCCCTTAAGGATAGAAATATTTTAGATGCCTTGACCCTAAACGTTAAGACATCTAATTATAAGACTAAAGTTGGCTCTCTTCCAGTAGCAATTACTTACAGAGTTTAGTATAAGGGACTGAGTTTTGCCTTTAACGTTGGAGCTATGAGAACTACTCATAAAGGTGAAACTGTTCTCTTTCAGACAGATCTGCAAAGGTCTCATCTGTCTGTTCCTAGGCCAATCTCTTGGAATCGGGTCTCTCTTCCTGAAAGTTGACTTCTGCAAGATGCCACTCCTGCTCAAAAGCCACAAAACACAACGGTTTTCCAGATCCAACAATTCCCTTCTGGATTTATGCTAGTTCCTTTCAGAGGTCCCTTAGCCAAAGAGTTAGTTCCTCTGTCTCTTCGCAGTCTGAAATTTCACCAATTCATTCTGCTATACATTCAGTGTCTTTGTATCCTACTAGAATTGAGATAGTAGATTTCGAATCTAGAGTTTCACACGCTAGGTATAAGGGAGAAAAACCAGAAACGGTTTCCTCTACTGACACTACCTACAACCGACCAGATTCTCCTACTTATACGTCACTAGGTGCCGAATTAGGATATGACAACATCGTTGGTGCCTTAGAGGTTGAATTTGAAATTGACAATTAAGGTCTCTAAAAAGAATTTTATTCTCCTGAAAATCTTTTTAAAAGAACTTGGTTTTTAAACAAGTATAAAGGAGAAGAAAGGAAGAAAATCCAATCAATTTTTTATAACAGCCTAGATGTTATTAAACAACAAATCAATATCTTTGAATGGTTTGAAATTTATGCTGACTATAATCAAATAGATTTCCTATTTTCCCATTCAATTAATGTTTCAAAAGTTTGGAAAACCAATAATGGCGAAGAAGTAATTTCGAACTTCCTCCGTCACAAGGGTTTCCAATAAACTTTGCTAGCAGCTCTGTTACCGCCTCACTTTTCAAAAAGAGGGCTGATATTGAGCCGATCACTGGCAAAGATATTAAAAATATTTTTGAACAAAATAATTATATGAACAAGTATATACAAACTCTTGGAGAATACTTAATTTCAAATTCATCTTCTCTGAAGAAGCCAACAGTAGGACCTTCTACCCCTACAACTCCTTTATTCAAGCCATACGAGATCCCTAGAACCCATACTAGAGAACTTGTTATGCACCATTCTGCGAATTCTCCCAAACTCTCTGAACTTCAACAGGGAATAGTGAAAATAGAGATAGAAAAATATATATATATATAGTATCCCGTCCGGCGAGATTGGTTAGGGTATTATTGTAATGCCTAGTCCAGAGGTATAGGACTTGTACATATATTTGGTTAGGCAATTTAAAAAATCTTATCTGTTATAAAAATATTTATAAAACGTGTATATAGTAGTGTATAATATTTTTTTTGTAGTGTAATTTTGAAACGTTTCATTTTATTAATGCACCATATGATTCTAAAGATTTCTCGATTACAACAAAAATAATACTACTAATAACGAACCAAATTAAAGGATCTGCTAGCACGTAGAAAGTCATATGCATGGTCCCAGTTTAATTAATTGGCATAGTAACCCTACAGGATCTCCCATAGACATACAGAATTATGCGATTTGTCATTTTCGTACAATATTATTTAACAATGTTGGTGTGGAATATTCCAGCACCAATACTATATCATTTTAGCAAGCTAGAAAATACTGTATTCATTATTGTATAACAATGGTATACTCCGAACAGAATAATGTAGTCAGTACAGACATCGACGTATTTTAATGTCATGGGACCTATAGTAATTGTAGTGCGACTAGTCTCGTGTGTGTGTTTAATGTTCCCCCGAAAAAAATCCTTTTGTTTAGAAAATAGTAAGTCAAAGAATTTTTAGCCAAAAAAAGTAGGTCATGAGAAAATGTAGTAAGTTAGGTGTAATTTAAAAAAAAAAAAAAAAAGAAAAGAAAGAAAGTAGGTGTTTTTTCTAGCTCTTCAAAAAGTACAAATAACCTTTCGTATCTTGTTCGTTTTCGGTGACCTTCGTTGAGGTATTTGATCTATCTCTATCTTATAATTTGCACTTGATCGGACCAAAATCGCTTTCAAGACAGTTACGTCAAACACATTTTTCCAACACCTAATCTAACTGCTGGTCTTACTCAAAGAATCACGATTGTTTGGGTGGGATCTCAGCGCAAATTTCTACCCAATGAATTATATATACGCTAGCTCTGCCTCTCATTTATATTCAAGTTTACATCAAGCCAATATACTTAATCATGTGTAAGCAATAAATGTGGTAATAATATGCATAATTAGCCATAGTTGGGTGAATAAAAGAGTATGAAAAAGATAAATGTCATATTATTATTCCAAAGCTCGAGTAGAAGAAGGGGTACTTGAACATTGGACCGTCTCAGACCAGTAAAGATCGGAATTGAGCTTCTTAGATATGGTGTCTATATATACATTTATCACTTAATTTATTTTTTATTAATTTCTAACCGTTATAATTAAATTACTTAATTGAGGGTAAATATCTCTTCCCAGAGTTACCGCCTTGCAAAGAAGGATTCTTGCATTAAATTCAGTGCATATTGATGTTTGATGTGTGTGAATAAAGTGCCGCATGAGAAGTGAAAACGAAAGATAAGCTACTTATAATGAATTGAATATTCTTAATGACGTGAGGTTTTATGAGAAAAACTATGTGAGCTTGGCCCAAAACGCATAATATCATATCATATTAAGAATATCTTTGGTCCAAAACACTATTTTTTTTACTCGTACATACAAAAGAAACCAGAAAACAAATGCACTACAACAAATTTGAATAGTTCCTAATTAAGACAAAAGCCAAGCCACAAGGTCACTATACTGATGATCTTCACTCTGCATTTGATCAATTTCTACCATTGCTTCGTTTGTGCTGTTTTGTTGCAGTCCTGCAGTGTCATTACTGTCCCACAACGGCCAAGATGAAACATAATTATTTGACATGTTCTCTGGCTCTGCTTCTTCACTTGCCCATAAATATTCCCAATCCCCCATTAATGTTTTTGTTTCATCACTAACAATAATTTTGTCATGTCCACCTTCTTCACTTAATAGTATTTCATTATTATTGTTGCTGCTATTGTTATTATCGACTATTTCAAGATTTTCACCTTCGCCATTCCATAAACAACTGAAAATGAAATCTTGGCCTAACTCTTCGTCTTCGTCCATTAGCACAATATCATCGCGCCATTGCATTTGATGATCATTATTTAGCTCTATGGCATTATTGTCACTTGCTATAATATTATTCTCATATTCTTGCCATGAGCTAGTAGTAATATTTATCGTGCTAGATAAGGCTTCTTTCTCTATATTTGGAGTTGCGGGCATAGGAACTATAGTCTCATTTGGTGAAAATTCTGACTCCGCCGCTACTGGATGATCAGGTTTCGATAAATTTAAAGCAATGGACTTTGCTTGCCTGCGTCTTTGCTTGTTTAGTTGTTGTGTTCCTTTTTTGGCTAATTCTACAACAGCTTGTGGCAACTTTTCATCACTTGGAATCCTTAAGCTTTCTACTTTTCTGCTCAAACGAGAATTCCAATAGTTTTTTATTTCATTGTCTGTTCTACCCGGTAAATATTCTGTTATTAGAGACCACCTGCAAAATAGATTGAACATTTTAATTAATATTTTACTGCTAAAATATACCAAAAAAATTAGCAAAGAAATAATTAGTTTAACTTCTAAAGTGTAAGCGAATTTTTATTCTATTAAGTAAATCTTAGAAATAAGTACACAAAATTGATCATAATAACAACGACAATCTATATTTACCAAAATAAAAAGTGAAACAATTTGTCAATGTAAATGTTAATTACATAATCGGTATATATATAATCAAGTTCATGGTTATATGTAGTCAGAGGCGGACGTAAAGTGATAGTATTGGATTCATCTAAACTCAAAAAATTTGATACGGAACGTAAATTTATATACAAAAATTCATAAAAATTATAAAATTAATAGTTCTGAACTTCCACCAATTTATTTTGCTAGACATTCAGTGTCTTTGTATCCTACTAGAATCGAGATAGTAGATTTCGAATCTAGAATTCCACACGCTAGATATAAGGTAGAAAAATCAGAAACGATTTCCTCTGCTGACACTACCTACAACCGACCAAATTCTCCTACTTATACGTCACTTAATACCGAATTAGACTACTTTGTCCTTTTCTCTTTACATAGCAAGCTTTCTTTTTCAGTATTATTAAGCACCGCTATTTGCCCCTACGTACGTACAAAATTAAAGTCTTTTTCCACTTTTAGTGGTCACTGCTGCGACCTTTTATTTTAAACCGACACGGATATTACGACTGCTATAATAGATTAAAGAAAGTAAAGTCCAAACACTTATATACTAGTTCTGAATTTTAAAATAATAATTTAAAGTGTTAATAATCAAATTATTAATTTAAATTTTACATCTAAGATGTATACATATTTTTTAAAAATAAGATAAAATAGCTTGTCATCTCGCAAAAATATATTTAGAAGCAATATTTTGTACATCCTTCTGTAGAACATTAGCTGCTTTACAGTCAATGCGAAGCAAAAACTTTTGGTTTAATAAATCTGATTGAAATTTTGATATGCACAAAGCAATAGCCAAAATATCTTTCTTAATTGCAGGATAATTCTGTTGAGAATTATTCCAATCTTTAGAAGTATAAGCAATAATATTCTCTTTATTACTGCGAAGTTGTTTCAAAATTCCACCATAATATGCAAGCATATGCTAAGATGTATACTTAAAATTATTATTAACACTTAATAGTTTTAAGTGTTAATAATTAAATTATTAAGTTAAATTCAAACAATTAAATTCTACATCTAAGATATATATATTTTTAAAAAATTTAATTAATATAATTTTAAACAAAAACTACTAAATTCAACTGAAATCGTATCTGAATTTTTACCTCTGTCTTTTATATTTTTGTCTAAAATTAAAGGAGGGAAGACAAACATGAATTGTAAAAAATTAATTATCAATAACAGAACACACCTGTTACCCAAAGTTGCACGTAATTTGATAATTATAGCTTCTTCAGCAGCAGTTATGTTACCTCTCTTTAAATCAGTTTTCAAATAATTAATCCATCTCAGTCGACAACTCTTTCCACATCTCAGTAACCCTTCAAAGAATAAAAAAGAAAATAAAAAAATTAGTTAAATTAGCATAATATAATTAAGTAAAATATGCTTTCTAACAAGCTTAAATTTCTGATGAAATAATCACACACTGCAACAATATGGTATCAGAAAGATATATAAGACGCACGTCATGGGTTTAAATTCTAGTACTACCAAGAAAAAAAATATTTTCATGTAAAAAAAAAAGTCTGTGAATGGCGTAATATCATTAAGTAAAGTTATGCTCTCCCTAAAAGTAGTGAAATCAGTTCTATTTTCAGGTAAATCCATCAATATCTAAGGGCTAAAAATGGTGAACTGAGAATGAAGCTAGCACTTATTTCTGGTTTCTCCTCTGGCTTTCTGATATTCTTCTGATTGAGATACCAATTCAAACCCTATTATATTTAAGTCGTCCTCAATACAAAAGGTTAATTCAATAAACTTTCTTTACCCTGAAAATGAAGTATTATGCAAATAACTTTTTGATGAGATAACCAGACCGACACTTGATTATGACACAATTTATATACAAAGCACTGAAGACTTGATTATTGGTATATCGATCGGTCCAGTACGGATTGAAATAGGAGTCGATTCGACAGAAAGCTTTTGAAAACGCAGTGCACCCAGGTAAATTAGGAACAAGATGAATACATAGGTTAAACGAGCATCCCACACCCAAAAGGTGCCCCACATATGTTTTCCCCGAAACCCCCCATTAACTTATAAGATAAACAACGTAAAAAAAGCACCTATTTCTGTACCGGTTCCGGAAGAGCGAAGGAAAATGAATGTAGGTCGTAATATGTTGTTTAACAAGACATTTAACAATTAAGAAACCTACGTACCAGCATTTTTGGGTAGTGATCTCCAAGATCCTTCGCCATTAGCCTGAATGTATTTAGTGAGGATTTCATCTTCTTCTTCAGTCCACCTGCCTCTCTTGAGTCCCACTTTCTCACAACAAGGTGTTCTTCCCATTTTTTGTATGAATGGTGTAAAACACACTTTAATTTGCTCAGTAGGGAAACTGCCCTGGATATTTCAAATGGCATGCAAGTGGAGAATACAGTGTAATGAGCCCCAAAAATGAATGCCAATAAATAGAGCGAGAGACGACACAAGTATTAAGGTGTGGAGCCTGATTAATATGTGATGGATTTAAATTATTTTCTTGTATTTTTAGGAAACTCATAATCCATATAGGTTTAGGAAAACTCATTGTCCTTATAGATTTGGGGAAAAAAAACCTATAATCTTGGTCAAATTGGAAGACTTTTCTCTTATAGGTTTGGGACTATTTGGTATCTATATATAGGCTGTACTGTTTATTCTACTTGTATTATAAATACCCTTAATTATTAATATATATAAATTCCACAGCCGTGAAAGTTTACCATAACAGTATGTTACCACGAAATAAGTCTCTCACATTTTTTTTCTCTCTCTCTCTACCTTAACTTTTCTCTCTTCAAGATTTTTCCATCTTCTTCATCCGTTCAGAGTGTTTGAGTGAATCGATCCTAACAACAAGTAGCTAGTTACTAACCCCACTACTTAGGGTCGGCGGATAGAAGTCCAAATATGAGTTCGGTAAAATTTGTTCGATGAGTATTTTGTATTAAGAAATTCATTAAATATATACATAATAAAATTAAAATCTAATTATTAAATTTTGATATTTTTGTTTTTAGAGTTCACAAAGTTAAGATTTTGATTTAATTTCGACGTTTCGGCGCCAACTACCTCAGCTTTGCCATTTTTATTATGGTGTTGTTTTTGGACATATGACACATTAATTCTTCATTTATCTAAACATAATCGATTGAGACAGGTATAACATTGCAATAGGTACATTTACTAATTTTTTTATATGTACATTGAAGTATTAGCAAAAGGTTAAAGACAGTACTATTATAGCAGTATCTCAAAGTTTAAATTGTTAGAAAATGTGACATAGTTAATCTATTTATTTATTGTATTATGTAAACACACACCTAACGTGAACTCTCGTGTAAATCTTTTGATAATAATGAATAGTGGTGATATACTTGAATCTATGAAACTCTACTTGCTCCAATTGATATTATGTTAAAAGTAGGATGGCAAACGGGTGGGTCATGTTAGATATGAGGGGTCAAAAAGAGGTAATGCCGTCAAAACGAATAAATTATCCACCTCGACTTATATTTAATACGAATAAAAAATAAATTAATCGGTGGGTTACTGATATTAATATTATCCATAACTTCTTGAATATGATCACTTGAGGAACCCCCACTTTGACATTTTACAAATGTAAAAGTTAAAGGCATTAGTTATCCGTCGATTATCTATTTTCTAAACGAATAATATAGTTCTTATTTATATTTGACTCATTTTAAAAAAAAAATTATTATTCAACTTATTTTTTAATTAATGATATGAACGGATAACTATTTGTTGTTAACCATTTTACTATTCAAATGTGCAAAGCTTAATAAAAATTAAGGTGTTTAATTTTTTCTATGCACTGTTAGTGCATAACTTTTTACAATATCGAAATAACATTACTTATGAACATTCATGTATATAGTAATATAATATAGTAATTTACTTTAAAAAATACAATAACAACCTGCTAAATTGATCAAAATAAATTGATAACATAGTAATAAAATTTTATATTATTTGTGTATATAAATTAAGGTTTTTTGTTTTATTATAAGTTGTTACGTCGCTATAAACTAACTTATGTATGTAACTTTTAGTGTGAACCAAACGTGGTATAGGTTGACCTCAGACTTTGCATGCATGTCACTCGTAGAGGCATTCTACATATTACAGTAATTCCTTTCTTTAATTTGGAAGTTCGAGGAGTGACGAGGATGTGGAAAAGGTAAACTTCGTATCTTTTCTGTGATGAAACACGTGTAAGTTTTTTGATAATGAATAGTGGTATCCTAAATATATATATATATATATATATAATTGTTTATAAGAAATTTAATCGTGTGAGTTTATAAATACAGTAAACGAAGTGTGAAAACTAGTTTATGTAACACTAGTGTGAACAGAACGTGGCAAAGGTTGACCTAAAATTCTGCATGCATGTCACTCGTATAATGTTATGGAAGGATAGTGTGTACACGATTTTATTTTTATTTTTGCGAAAAATCATCAGCTCAAACAAAATACAATCAAAGCAATTATAAAAAGTACAGTAGTGGATTGAGTCGAAACTAATATAATCCCATAAGTGAGCATTTATAAAATCTCGAGTTGGACCGGTAGCTAATACTCAGAGGCGGACATACACTACACGTAGAGAGGTTATCAGCACTTGAAAACGTCGACAAAATTCACGTATAATTATAAATGTTCAAGAAATAGTAGGATATATTAGCATAGACCCATATCAATTTTTATAAACACTAATAAATTTATATTGAATGTCATGATGTTCAGTGATGGATCTAGAAGTTTAAGATCGTGGGTGCTCACTCCTTGGCCATATAAAAAATTAATTCATGCAAGAATCGATCCCTAACCACTTCATATTTATGCACTATATTCTCACCTTTTAACCAAAGCACCTAGAAGACTTTTTGTTTAATGGGTGCTTGCTAGTTTTTTATATCAGTATTTTCTGTATTTTTAATATAATTATACAGAGTTTGCGATGGAATTAATGGATATTTCAGCATCCGACACGGTCAACATAAACTCGTTCATGATAATATTCCTGTGACCGTCGAATCTTGGATCCATCTCTACTCGTACTCAAGGTTCCCGATTTGTATGTATGGTGGTTGAGGATACCACGCAGTGAATTGCTCTAAAGGTTTAAGAGAAGTCGTGGCTTGACCACAGTCTAGTTTTCTGTTCACGGGGAACCATCTCCCACGTTGTATTGTTCCTAGTACCACCATGTACTTTTTTTCCAATGTTTATGTCATTCAATCACTCAAAAAGAACATTATCAATTGCACTATACGCTCCCATACTAGCAGTAGCTCTTATTATTGTTTCCATCTACTTCTGGCCACCTCTTCAACTTTATAGAATTTAATTTTCCGCTTTTGGAGATTTTTTAAAAAACTCCTTTCAAATTAGGAGTATTTATAATGTTTTCACGCTTTCCTCTAGCGTGACTTGAACCCAGGACCTAACGATTGGAGTTTTTGGAGAATTTAATTTTCTACTTTTGGCTGCTTTATTTGTGGTTCTTGTATTTCTAATTCGTTTGTATATTTGTATAAATACACCACTTTAGTACCTAACTGATAAATGAACATTGGTTTAACTCAACTCCAAAAGCTAGCTTATGCTATGAGGATTGTCCAAGTCCATATAAGGAGACCAAAGACCTCAAATATCATCGATGTGGGACAACTCAACACACCCCCTCACGCCCAGGCCTGCACTCTAGAGTGTGGTCAACATAAATAGGGGCCCGACATCGATAACAATAATTGGAATGGGTCTGGCTCTGATACCATGATAAATGGACCTTGATCGTAAAACTCTTGAAAGAGTTCTTGGTTGCGTTGGACACTATATTTAACACTAACATTTCGATTAGAATACAAAGGATCAATTTTGCTCATTTGTAGGATTTGAGATTGAGCAATTTTGTTATTCTTTACACTTCTGTTATAATTAATATATACATATATGGCCTCGTCGACAGGAAAAAGTTTCATTTTCTCCCTTGATCCTTAATGGAGCTCCAATATGAAAGTAATTTAAATCATAATCAAAAGTCGAGCGATAAACAAAGGCTGATCAAAAATTTAACGTTTATGAATTATGAATGTAACTTGTTACTGAACTCATTTATCGTTTTGATTATTGGGTTTGCAATAAATATATTTTAGATATTTTATATCGTATTGAATTGAAGGGCCAAAAGTGTATTCCATTTTGTTTTCTTCTACTTATGGGCACATCTTGAATTTTATACTAATAAATGTATCCTTCCACTTTTGGTAGCTTTTTATGTGGTCCTCCCTCCATTTTTATTTTGTTTATATTTGCTACTTGCTAAATTTAGAATTTAATTCCTATTTTGTCTATAGTTGCTCATTTGATAGCTAGTATAAATATACAATTTTACAGCCCACATTTTTATTAAAAAAAAAAAAATCTTTTTCAGCAGCAGGTTGATAAGGAATGGAAATAATAATTCATGCTTCCAATAAAAAGCAAAAATAGCAAGCCACTCGAACTCGAAACCTATGTTTTAAAAGGTTTTTTTTTAGGTGAAAACACTTATAAATCATCATGAGATCGATATGCGAGACTTAGTTTTATAAGGCTTACCCCCAAACACTCGATTATATTCTCTAAATACGTTTAACGCTAATGTGTTCTGTCTTACTTAACAATTCTTGTGCAAATCATGTGTTAGATTCCCTATTAGCACTATAGATCCTCAATCTTTTTTAACAAATGAATGATAAAAGTTCTATTCATTTATAGATAAATGAATATTGAGAGTAATTCAAATAGTAAGGCGTAATATTGCTAATTTAATAATTGAGAACATTATAAGGATGATATTATTTGAACATTTCTTTTGTAAATAGATAGCTGGAATTTATATTTTCACTTATTATTATTCTTCATGTCTTAATCTTACGCCTCTCAAAATTATGAGACTGTTATTATTTTACTATTTGAAAGAACTTTTGAATTTATTCATGAGGGGTCATGTTTTAAATTATAGCATTAATGAGTTTATTCATTATCTGTTTTTAGGAAGGTAAAATGTGTAGTTTGATAACATTTATTAAGAAATTATAAATTTTTTAATTGTTTGAAAGTGAAGACATTGTAATTTTGCATCTCAAAATAACGTTAGTAATGGTACATTATTTTTTACTTATAAAAATATGATACATATTTTATATTTTATGAGTTTATCTAAATCCTTTTTTTTTTAAATTGATGTACGTTTTATTTTTATTTTTTATTATTATGCTATTTTATTAATTTATTAATTTATCTTTTTAAAATCCATTGAGACTTATGTCCCATATCTTGGACTTATACTTCATCACATATTAAGTAAAATGCTTAGCTTCACGATATCGCCTTTTAAAATAGACTAACAGATTTTAGAAAATTGGGCTCCCCCAGTGGTTGGAGATAGTTATAACCCAACAAAGTTTCGATAATCATGGTATCTGGATCGATTTGTGTATATTTTGACTAATTTTACGGGCGTATATTATTTTTCACTAGCACAAATATTAAATAACATTGTTGATCAAAGCTTAAACATATAAAAAATTGCCTATTACTTCCCGCATGAATTTAAATCTAAGATCTCATAATTTTCAAATAATTATGTGGTATATATTAACAATATGAACGAATTTCACACTATTAAGTGATTTCACAGATAATTATATGTAGGTGTCTATATTAAATACAATTTGCTAACTGGGAAGAAAATAAGAGGGTGTTTGGCTAAGCTTATAAGCTGGTCAATCTAGTTTATAAACACTTTTTGGTTTATCTACGCGTTTGGTAAAGTTAACAGAGCTTATAAATCAAACATAAGCCAATAGTTATAAGTTAGTCACCCCCATCTTATGAATTTTTAGCTTATAAGCTGGTCAATCTAACTTATAAGCACTTTTCGGTTTATCTACGCGCTTGATAAAGTTAACCGTGCTTATAAGTCAAAAATAAGCTAAAAGCTATAAGTTGGTCACCCGCAGCTTATGAATTTTTAGCTTAAAAGCACTTTTTGACCAAGATTTTTACTATTTATCCTTAAAATATTCCTTTTTAGAACAAAACTCCTACATCGATACTCACTACCTCAAGTATTTTTTCAACCTAACCCCTCCCCCCTCCCCCGCCCCCACCACCTCTTCAAGTCTGCAATTCTCATTGAATATTTAAGATAAGCAATTCTCTATTCTTTTGCATATTTATATTTATGTTATTGTATATTAATCTTTGAACTTTATCTAAGTAACCAATTACCATGGACTAAAATTATATATAAACTTTTCATAATGCTTATATATAAATTAAATCCCTTACAGTTCTTGCATTTGTATTTCTACAAAAGCTTCTCTTCTACGGTTGGCATCTGGATAGTATAAAGGCTAACTAATAGGCTAATAAGTTAACTAACATCCCTTATGAATAAACTCGGCCCGATAGTATTTTTCAATAGGCCTAACTGAAATTAAGGAGGGGCATTTTTATATATATTTACATTTGGAGCCATCATTTAAGTTATATTCGTATTGTACAACATTTACGAAATATATTCGTTCGGATTAAAGTAGTTCAGTCTCTTCAATGTAACTCATAAATCAAATATGAAGTTCTTCTATCTTTCAAATGCAACTCCAGAAATTTGAATCTAAAGCAGTTCAATCTCTTTAATGCAACTTCAGAAATCAAACTTGAAGTTCTTCTATTTTTTAAATGCAACTTCAGAAATTCGAATTTGTACATGTTGTATTGTACAACATTTACAAAATGAATTTGTTCGAATTTGAAGTAGTTCAATCTCTTCAATGCAACTTCAGAAATCAAATCTGAAGTTCTTCTATCTTTCAAATGCACCTCCAGAAATTTGAATCTAAAATAGTTCAATCTCTTTAATGCAACTTCAGAAATCAAACTTGAAGTTCTTCTATTTTTCAAATGCAACTTCAGAAATTCGAATCCTAAGTAGTTCAATCTATTGATGAATGCAATTTCAGATTTCGAATCTTAAGTTCCAAAAGATAAACTTGTTATTCGAATTTCACCAATCCAATACACATTTAGTGCTTAAATCTACTCCAAATTAGCTCAAATCTGAAACACAATTTTCAAATATATAAAGAATAAATCTCAATCATCAAATCGTCAAAACAACAACAAATTTAACAAATTTATTTTGCAACTAAAAAAAAGAAGAAGAAGAAACTCTAAACACAAAGAAGAAGAAAACAACAGTAAAAAAAGATAAGAAAAATCTATGTATATGAAGTTATCCAAAATTGAATATAAGTTAATTTTTTTTAGAAAAATAGGTACAAATTAAATCAGTGGCGCAAAACTGAGTGCCGTGTAAAATTTTACAATTAACGATATGTAAAATAATATTTCCAACCAGTCATCGTAAACCCCTCCTCTTAATTAATCTTTATTCGCTCGAATTATCTATACATTTTCCCAAAGTTCATGTTTTACAAAAATTCTGATTTGTAAAATAACATCTCCAGCTTGTTGGGAAATAAAGGAAAAATGACATGTAAATTTATTTATTTGTGAGAAAATACACCTACACTATCTTAATAAATTATTTCAGTAGTGTAAATTTTTCCCGAGATTAGGTAAGACTTTCTCTTATTAGAGGTAGTAGGAACAACAAAGTTTAAATAGACAAACCAACAAAGATTAAATAAATAAACCAGCAACAGAGGCAACATTAGCATTTAAAGTTTATGGCTTCTAAATTTATCATTAAATTCACAATTAGTTTAATTTATTTGATTAAGGAACAGTTCTTTCGAACATTACTTACGAGAATCTCAATCCTTTTGCCTCACCTTCTGAAAGGGTAGTAAGAAGGGGGGTTCGGGTACGCTTCTTCTTCCTGCCGGTTCAGGAACTTAGGTCCAAGCGGTAGTAGTTTCCTAATGGAGTTGGCACACGTAAGCCCGACACCAGAGGTTGGTTGGCGTATTCGGTAAAGCATTCCGCAAGCTGGCGCATAGCAAGCAAGAAAGCTCAAAGCCAGCAGTAAGGTCCGGAGCAGGAGCATTAGGGTAGGTGATGGCCGCTTCATGATGAAATTTAGTAAGTTGCCAGAACCGGTACCACCTACCCGAGCAAGAGTTGTGCTCATCGGGTAAATCCGGAGAAGGAGAATTCTGATTTCACAATTAAATACTTTAATATATTTAATAAATACTTATATATATATAAATATATATATATATATATATATATATATATATATTCCTCTTCATTACTCATCACTGAGTTATGATTTATAGTTGCTTTTTGTCTTTTCTTGCATGCTGCTAGCCGTGCATAACAAGTTTTGCCGCTTATTAACAATAATTTCATGCATGTTGCCACATTTTCATGCATAGTTACTTGTAATTAAAATACAACTTTTTACATGCAAAGCCACTTGTAAAATACAAAAAAAATAAAAATAAGATCATTCACGTATACTATTGCAGGACTATGGCCAGCTTGTCTTCTCCTTCTCGAGTCTTAAGAAAATGACTTGAATCCGCAAGCGCCACTAAATATCTTCTTTGAATTTCAAATTCAGTAATTTTACTGCCCTTGGTGCTTGGAAACACCCGTACAAAGCTTTTCTCAATTTTCACACTCCATCAGGGTGAGCTTTACTCTCTTTGCCTTGTGGCTGCTCCATGTATATTTCTCGATCGAATTCTATATACAGAAAGCATTCTTCACGTCCATCTGCCATAACTTCCAGAACTTGGTTGCTGCAAGCGCTAGCAGGACAGGTATGGTTTTAATCTTTGCCACTGGACTGAACCTTTCATTATAATCCAATCCATACTACTATGAGAACCCTCGAGCCAGCAAGCTAGCCTTCTATCTCTCAATTGAGCCATCTGGCCTGTCTTTCTCTTGTAAACACATTTGAAATATATGGCTTTCACATAAATTTAATAAATAAATTACTATGTTAGCAACACAGTGTATAGCCCAATACAAATTTTAGTCACTACAATCAGTATAGAGCATAGAGTTTACAGGTTCGACCAAATCCAGTGACTTTGATCCAAAATTTATATTTATTTTTAAAAATTTATTGGTATAAATTATTAATTTTATAGTAATTTAAAAGAACTAGAATTTTGAACGCATAAACTTCAAATCACGACTCTGTCTCTGTATACATACTTTTGAATTTTGAAACTTTTTGTCATACACAAGTATATATAGGTTGTATATGGGATGAGGTTTAGCTGAATCTGTTCACTAAGCTGCTCTTGGGCTTCATGAATTGTAACTTTACATTCGTAGTCAGTTGAGGATTTTTAGCATTAAATTTACCATTGTGGTCGGACTTGTAAGTAAGTTTTGAATTTCAAATTATAAAAAAGTTAAACTTCAGTCAAAATTTATAATTTTAAATGTGAATTTTTGCAATTTCAACAGTTGTTTCTAAGGTGGCTAGATTTATAAAAACTTATGGCTTAAACAAGGTACCCAAAATGGGCTATATTCTGTGAACTTGCCCCTTGTGAAGCCCACACCAAAAAAAAGGCTAGACACGGTAACACGTGGCCGTTTACTATTGGTGCAAACATGTTGGAGTCGTCTCTTATTGGTTACTTAGCATTAAAACCACGTCGCAGTTTAATTCAGTCGTTAGATTTTATTTTTCAAGCGTCGGGCCCCAGTCCCTTGGTTCAGCTCAGCAAAAATTCACAGAGCCGACAGTTAATCCTGTTGAATCTCTCATAGAACAAATTGCAAACTGAAAAAAGCAAATTCCAGATTGTTCGATTTCTTCGAGCAGTAGATCTGTTTACAAACCCTAGATTTTCTAGGGAACAATCGATATGGCGCACGGAAGATCAAAATTGCTCTTTTTATTGTGCTGTTTATCATACGCTTTAATTGCCATTGCGTCGTAAGCAGTTTTAATTTAATTTCACTATGTATTTGTTTGTTTATAATTTGGTGTGCGAAATGTGCTTTGTTTTCATTCTCATGAAATTTGTTCAATCGTTACAGGAAGAGTTATTATGACATATTGCAAGTTCCGAAAGGCGCTTCGGACGAACAGATCAAACGTGCTTATAGGAAGCTTGCTTTGAAGTATCATCCTGATAAAAACCAGGGAAATGAAGAAGCTAATAAGAAATTTGCAGAAATCAGTAATGGTATATCTCTTATAACTCATTAGAAGTTGTTGATTAGAGAAATTATTGAGTATTGCAATGAGAAATTTGTATATGCGGTACCAACTAGAAGGTAGTTCTTACTAGGGAGACTCTTAGTATGTTAGATGATTTTAAGTGCTGTGCACCGTTAGTGTGCAATAGGTAAATTTTTGAAACAAGCATGATATTGTAACCTGGAAAGTAGAAAAGTAACCTGCTACAAACGTAAAATTAGAGTTGATTCCTCTAGAGATATAATTACTAGAGTATATTAGAGAATCCCTAGTGTTAGATTGCCCTTAAGGGGATAGTATTGAAATATTATGGACCTAATGGAGCATTTAGATAATAAGGATTTATACAACCGACCCCAACTAGCTTGTGATTGAGGTGTTGTTGTTGTTTATGCAATGAGATTTGCTGATATACAGTGGAATGAATATGTAGGATCACACTTTACACAGCTGACCTAAACTAGTTTGAGAATGACTCATAATTGTTTTTGTTGCAATTTTTTTGATATTGAATGCTTTGTTAGATGATATTTTAACATAATTAAATGGGTCCTTATAGAGCAGAGTGGAAGTAGAGGATTCATACGGGGAAATAATTGATGGTATAGCTGTTGTTGTTGCAAGATTTTGTGATTATGGGCGCTACTAGAAACTGACTAGATGATATTTTTATAGTAGTTTTTGAAAAGAAATAATGGGTGCCTATAGAGTTGGGATGGTCTATATGAATCGTGGGGATTGAGGCGTTGTTATTGTTACTTATGTGGCTTGTTAGTTCTAAATTGTATAATTTTGAAAGATTAGTTTTCTGTGGTACTCATATTCTTGAGGGATTAACAGCTTATGAAGTGCTGTCGGATAGTGAAAAGAGGAATATATACGACCGGCATGGAGAAGAAGGTCTTAAACAACATGCTGCCAGCGGAGGCAGAGGTTCAGGAATGAACATGCAAGACATATTTAGCCAGTAAGTTGATACCCTTTATTCCATGCTTTCCCCAACTTCATTTGGTACTGTTTTTCTTTTTTGTCATTGTACCTGCGTAATTTGGTGCAATATACCTAGTGCGCAGCAACTCTGAGCATAGAGGATTCATATAGACTCCAAACTATTTCTGGGATTGAGGCGAAGTTGATTGATATTGATCGACTTTGTATTGAGAAACTTGTCTACTTTTACAATTTTACAAGAAACAAACTATAATCTGTGTTTTGCGTAAAGATAAAAGATATAAGTAGACATGAGGTGAGACTTTTAAGTTTTAACTCATTCATCAGCTTTAATTGACTAATCTCTAGCTGATTTTGGTAAAGCTACGTCAAAAGGATATTGTTCATTTAATTACTGACTCGTTATAAGTGTAACCTTAAGATTTATGTACGCCGAACGGGTATTCATCATTTTTTCTTTTAAATAGTATGTTTTGGGTTTAATTTACAGTTTATTATTCCACACCACCAAAGATTGGTTGGTATTCCATACCTGGTACATTATTCATATCCTGAGGTTATAGGCATCTACATAAACTTATTTCCCTCCGTTTAGCTGTCCAGTGAAATCCCTGTGTACAGTATATCATGTGAAAAATGCGAAAGCCAATGAAATTTTATTTTTGATGGATATGAAAGAATGAAGTGTGAATTCGTTTACGTTCAAGCTATATGATTTATATATGGATAACAATCTTGGGTTGTTGACTACCTTCTCTTTTTTACTCTTCTGTGATGGAATGTACTTTTGATTTTTCTTTTTGGGGCGTTTTGGTGAAGTAGGAGCCCTAGATAGATTTATTTTCAGTTAGCATTTCCAGCAAATGAGAAATGCAAAGAGAATCTGGTATAAGCAAGCAGATAAATGATATAGAGCTGAATAAGATCTGGCTTAGGAAGCGTTTGAGGTTAAATGGCTTGTAGTAGAAGATGTGGCGGTTTACCTGCTAGCTAGTATAACGCTTGGGCTTAAAAAGAGTTTCTTAATGAAACAGTGGCTTGAAGAAGTCATCTGGTACTGTAGAAGACATTAAACCAGATCCGAAATGTATTAAGATAGTGGAGGGAGAAGAATTTCTTGGGTTTTCATATTAGCATTCCATAGGAACAATCCTCACTGTCCGGGCTAGTTCAAGCTTGATATTTTCTGGGAAATTTGAGTTACAATCCGATAATTTCCTTTTTATTGGTTTGAGAACTAAAAGTAAACTGAATTGGAGAGTTTGCCCCTTACCATTGGTATGAAATGGCAATATTTCTTGCTAACAAAGCAGTAATTTGCAAGGTTTTTTGGCGGAGGCTCAATGGAAGAGGAAGAGAAAATAATCAAAGGAGATGATGTGATTGTTGATTTGGATGCAACATTGGAAGATTTATACATGGGGGGTTCCTTGAAGGTAATCCTTTACTTATTTTGTATATTAATGCTGAAGCCTTCTCCTCAAGTTAGCATACAGACATTTTTCTGTTGTGGCCTTTATCACTAATCTTTAACATGCTTGGATTAGTAAAAATACACCATTTATGGTTTCTGTTATAAAAAGTCTCTAAAAGCTTTAGGCACATCCCCACATCTCTGCAATTTATAAAACCTAATCTGAACTATATCACCCTTGTTTTAATTAACAACTAATAATCAACCCGAATTTGAAAGAAGCCAGAAAATTTTATTTCTCCCACATCTGGTCGAGATACGTGTTGTATATAAGTTGTTCCCTAGAAGGTGGGAAAGTACAAGTCCTTTTGGGCACAACCTTTATATTTAGAATTGTGATTTGACATAAATGGTTGAAATCCTAATGTTAGACGGTGCAAGTTCTTGCTTATTTTTGTTTTTGTGATACTGTGGGAGCGTCATGAAACGGGCTCCACTAGCTTATTCTGTTGATCAGTATACTAAATGCTAACTCCATTAAAGGAGCTTTTCAGTGACCAAATTGTATGTCTTTTTAGCCAGCTTATCTTTTCTGGTGTCATTGGCTTTTAGCATTTTCATACCTATATTTTGGTGAATAAAACAGGTGTGGAGAGAGAAAAACGTTTTAAAGCCAGCCCCTGGTAAGAGGCGTTGCAACTGCCGCAATGAGGTGTATCACCGGCAAATCGGTCCGGGAATGTTCCAGCAGATGACAGAGCAGGTGTGTTTTGTTGATCCTTTATGCAACAGATGTACAGCATCATCCCTTTAGTTCAATCACCTGAACTTTGTTCAGAGAAAATAAAAATTAGTTTTGTGTGGTGTTTCATCTGCTTTTAAAATATAGCATCTGGATTTTCTTAAATTCTGTAATTGTGCTCTTTAGGTCTGTGACAAATGCCCCAATGTGAAGTTCGAAAGGGAGGGCTATGAAATTACTGTAGATATCGAGAAAGGAATGCAAGACGGACAAGTAAGCTCCCGTCTTGAGTTCTTCACTTATATGCTTAATTTGGTTTAGTGATACTTAATTTGTTAGCAAACGTTCTGATGCAATGAACTTTTTTAACTCAAGCTTGTCTGTATACACTTTGACATACTTCCTTGTACCCTTTTTGCCCGCTAGTATTATCAGGAGCTTGATTATGATATACAATGCAATTTACTTTCTATGTTCTTCTGGTCAGCTTGACTTTTATGTTACACTCTAGGAACTTGAGTCTTTTAGTGCTGCAATTACTAGTAAAGATTAGCCATTGCTAGATGTTGATATGAGATGCTCCTTACAGTCAACCTCGTTTCTGCAACTAATAATTAAGACTGGCGAATTTAATGTTGATCTGAAGTGCACCTCATGGTCATCCTAAAATGGCCTGGTAGCAGTACATCATAGACCTATTTTTGCTAGGGCTTGATCAATATAGCAGAATCAAAGGAAACATCAAGTAAAAGTTGATCAGTTATCCATTTCTTCTTGTCTGAATACCTATGTGCAGCAAATGTAAAAGCAACTTATTCCTTTTATTATTGTCTTAGAGCTTCTCTGATCCGTCTTTATTATGAAATTCTATTTCTGACCTGTATACACTCTTTTTATTATAAATCTCTAGCTATTTAACTATCAAAGGCCTTTCCAGCTATTAGGGTTCACATGTTTGGAATCATAAGCGCTTGTTTGGTGATATATGTTCTTTCATTCTAAAGAGGCCTCAACAACATAATTGTTACTGTTTCTTAATTTTCAGAAACTTGTGGGGCTTTGAGCAGCACTAACTTATTCGAAATGTTTTTTCTCTTGTCATGTCCTACTACACCAAAGCAGGAATATCAATAAACTACTTCTGATTGTTGACTGTCTTTCTCCTCTTATCAGTCTTTGGAACATTGCTTTGAAATAATAAGAAGTTTCTTTTGACAGGAAGTAGTATTTTATGAGGATGGTGAGCCTAAGATAGATGGTGAACCTGGAGACTTGAAGGTTTGACTTTATCGCATGCTACACAGAACGGACTTTGTTTTTATGTACAATTTGAGTGTGACATATTTTTCTTTATTATTTCTTGGGACAGTTCCGCATTCGCACAGCTCCTCATGACCGCTTCAAGAGGGAAGGAAATGACCTGCACACAACTGTTACTATTACTCTGGTAATATTTTCTATTCATTTACGAGAATAACTGACTATAAGCCCATTTATTCAACATCGTTATCAAACTGTGAACGTTGTTGAAGGAGAGTTAAGGTAAGAAATTAGTATAACAAAATGCTGGGAATATTGGGTCTTAACATACATTGACCGTGTGGAAATCACAAAGATAAATGTCCTCTAATTCAAGCTTCTAAAAATTCCTGCAGAGGCACCTTGCTATATCTCCAGCCCTTGTGTTTTGTCCTTGTCCACCTCACCCTTAATTGCGCATGCTTGTTCAACTCTCTGATATAATATACATAATAAGAATGATTGGGCAACTTATTTAATGGTGCTGCAGCGACAGTGTGTAGATGCCTCTTTTATGTGTTGTATCAGTCTCAATGGATCACAAGTATCTAGTTTCATGGTGACTGGCACTGGTGTCGAGCCCAATTAACCATTTGAATCCCTGCAGAAAACTTTCTTCGTTGATATAAAGACTTCGTTAGATTGTAAATGCTTTCTTGGAGTTTCAATGTGTTGAGACAAAATATTGACCAAATTATATTTCTGTTGGAACAACCCTCAGTGGAGGTGGTCCATGTTTTCAGATGAATACTTAAGACTTAGGTGGATGATGAAACTACGCTGAGACTTTTCTAGCTCCTGGAAAAGAGATTGGAGTGTTTACTGTGATCGATAGTTTGAGGAGAAGAGCATTAGTAAATTGCTTGAATGATGCGTGCACGCCTAATTTGAAATGTGTTGTAGCCTTATCTTCAGTTTGTTAGCAATCTTTCGATCTCCATTGGAGAACACAGTTAACTTTGTCCTAGCGGAGCAGAGGTGAATATGCTCTTTTAAAGAACCTATATTTCAGATCCATTTGCTTGTGAGACTTGTCTTCTACTCGTTCTACAAATAGTCTTATGGCCGTAAAACACCAAAAAACGAGGAATGGTCATGGTGGGGTGGTGACTATGGTTCCTCGGGTCGTTTTTGATGGTCCGGAAAAATAAGCAGTTTGTCTACTTGTATTCACAAGTTATTCTTGATGAGTCACTTGTAGCTTTCCACTTTATACTTTATGCAGAGTAATAGGGTAACCAAATGAATATCAATAAAATTACATGCATTATAACCTTAAAGGGGTCCAAGTTTTACTCAATTTCCATCCAATATGATTGAAAAATCTTAGTAACGCCACTTATCAATAACATCACTCATTTAATTTATTTTGATATTCGATTCACCTTTTAACTTGATCTTAAAACTTTCTTTTTCTTCCATGCAGGTGCAAGCGCTGGTTGGTTTCGAAAAGACCATTAAACATCTCGATGACCATTTAGTAGATATTGGCACAAAGGTAAATTCTTACCATGCAGTTCTAAGAGCGCTACAGTTTCATATAGGTTACCCAATAATTTAGGTGATGAATGTATTCCTCATGTTTGTTATTCCTCAGGGGATCACTAAGCCAAAGGAAGTGAGAAAGATTAAAGGTGAAGGGATGCCACTGCATTTCAGTAACAAGAAAGGCGATTTATATGTTAAATTTGAGGTTCTTTTCCCCACATCATTAACAGAGGACCAGAAGAAACAGATCAAGCAAATTCTTGTTTAGGATATACTACAGTCTATGATCTTTTTTCTCCCCTGCAACGAACTCAGAAGAATCGGGGGGTTGACCTTATCTCAACCCTTTACTCTTTTTCTTTTTTGCGAACGTTGCATTAATGTATCGGAATTTGCAGTAATATTCCAGGCGTCCTCATCATCAAATTTTCGGGGCTCTATTGTGTCCAGGCATTTTTCCCCAAGTCATTTGAGGTGTAGTTTACAGGCCATTTGAACTGACTAACAAGGGTATGATTGAGCAGATTGGCAGTGAATTTGCTGCATTGGGTTATTGACATTGTATTGGACCTTGACTATAGAGTAGATTGAAGTACGTACATTTGTTAGCAAAATTTTCGGAATGTCATTTACATGTACTATATTTGGATGAGGGACTTGCAGATTAGCCGTCGAAGTCGTCTTCTCAATATACTGTGGTGTTTATACTGAATTGCAAGACTTATGCCGTTCATATGCATTTATCATTTAATCATAGCTATATGATATGTATTCTCACTTTAATTGGTAGGAGTAACTGTTAGGGTTAAGTTGCTTGGTTTGGCGTAAATAGTAAATACCAAGTGCGATCGGCATGCCTTCTAGTTGTAGTTGACTTTAAGCGTACCTGAACTTCGTCTATTTACGGGCTTGCACTCAATAGTCAATCAATTCGTTTTTTCGCTTTCTATCGCACGCTTCAACTATTTGTTTATATAGTGTGTGAAGTTTAACTAATGGAAAGTGCCTATGAATTAGTTTCAAGAAAGCAGCTGTTTACGTCAGGAATAGAGGCTGTTAAGGATGTACTTGCTTTTCCATTTTTTATCGAGATTGAGTTGGTGTTCAGTGTACAGCTTGTGACGCCTATGCTTTGCAAGCCTACATAGGGTACAAGATTCAAAAGAAACTTGTTTTTACTGTTTGTTTCATTTGCAGCTATTCTTTGTTCTAATTCCATATTAACTAACAACAGAACTGCATCTATCACGTTGGCATTTTCTCTGTTCTAACCGAAGGTAAATTTTAATCATTTTTGTATTGCAATTCAAAACCAAACGAAGTATAAACGTTGATTGTGAAAAAACAGGGATCGTCATTTTACCGTGTTACGAATAGTTTAACTTGTGATAGCAGATTCATAATCATCAAGTTATTAATTAATATTTATCATAAAAAATTAAATTTAATTACTTTATAAGTAAATTAATTACATAAATATTTTTTATAATGTCAGTGAATAAAACTTAGACATGTATCCGTAGATTATATTATCTTACACTTTATCAATTTGAGCAGTTAGGATTAGATTCTTTTTGTCATCTCCCTGATTTATTATCATATAGAATAGTCAGTACACATCACATTTGCTATTCATGATCAGTACACATTAAAATAAGTTTTCTCTAACATGGTACCAGCCTAATTTCAGTCTTTGTAATGTATCTGTGGCAGTTAATGTTAGGTCTACTTAAACATTCAATGCGGCTCCAAATGATTAAAAAAAAAAACATAAAGTAAATGCAACCATAGTTCTTTAAAATTATAGTATCTTGTAAATGTAACAATAATTTATATATATGCTTTTAGAGGAAATAATCTTCTATAATTGTTACATTTTTTAATAGAAAAAATAATTCTATAAAGATATCTTGTCCAGAAGCCGAGCTAGGAGGTTCAGTCAAACCCGGTAACTTTTATTCAAACAGTATGTTTGCGTTTAAGAAAATTATTAAATATGAACGAATATTAAATTTAAAATCTAATTATTACCACATGAAGTTGTTATAATATTAAGAACCCGTAACATTAGAATCATGGATGCGCCTATGATTGTATTGTATTTACTTATCTTCTATTTTATTTTTTATCCAGTTCCTATAAAATGATCATATACGACGAGTGTCTAGCGTATATAAAATTCTAACTCGTACTCTGTCAAATAATTGTATAAAAAGATGTCGAACCCATAGAGATTGGTTTATCTATTCTACAAACGTTTCTTGTTTTAATTACTATTTGAGAAAATCAGAAAGAGTTGAGTTGTGAATTAACTAACTAAAAATGCACGAATAGTGCAATAGAAAATATTTTATTTTTCACAAATATAATAAAAAGGTGTTGCGATCCTGACTTCACTTAATATTTCTATTATATAGTAGAATTATTATTCTTCAATATTTATTACTCAAAAATGTATAAATGCCTCTCACGATTACAAATATATATTATTACTCAAATTGAATAATTAATTGCACTCCTCTCGGTTATACAAATTAATCTTTAAAATAGTAACACTAAAGAACCGAAAATATATGATTGAACTAAAACATGCTCTTGTTAGTAAATTCCTTTCGGTTACCCTACTTTTTATAACTTATTATTACACTCGCCTCTCTCGATTACAAATAAGTGTAAAAAATTAGTTATAACATAAAAGAGATAGATGTTACTGAATAAATATTAACATCTATCAATACTATAACTAACCATATTATTTCTCTGCCTCTCTCTATTATAGAATTAATAAATAATTAATATGTAGTAAAAGGTAGATAGATATTAATAAATTAACTGTAAAAGCAGATAAAAGTTACATAAAAAGTTTTAGCTCAAGCATGTGCAAGTGAGGAATAATATCTACTATTATATGGAAATATTAAGATCCGTCTTTCTCCCAACACAAAAAAAGTTACTTCATACTGGAATTAGTACTAACAATGAAAATATCCTTGTGCATTAAATAAGAAAATAGAAAGAAATATTCAAGAAGAATAGTTCGCCCTATTTAATTAAAAAGAAGAACTAGAATTATTTACTACACTTGATAACTGAAGAAGAAAGAAAAAGATCTCTTGATTCGCTGATTGCCGGTTCCTTATTGATTTGTGCCGAGATTTCCGCTGTAATATCTGATCGGTCACAGATATTTCGGTCTTCTATTAGTTATCTCGATAGTGTTTCTCCGAGCTCGTTCGAGACTATGGTCGACATCGGACTCAATGTTCCTCGAAAGCAGGTTTTCCGACCTCGGGTTCTAGCTCAGTGGGACTCAAGATCGATCTTCAGTCCTTGATCGCCACATTTCAAGCCTAATCTACCAAGTTGTAATCAAGCTCAATTGCGACCGTATACAATGATCCTTTTACGCCGCTCCGTCAAGTGCCTTTACCGGTGGCATCAGTAGTACAATCTTTGGGGAAAGAAAAAGAAAAAGTCAAATAGCTTTTTACCGCAGTACTAACTTATGTTACTGAAAATTTGACTCGGTAAAAGTCAAATATAGTACAACTTTTTAACAATTATACTGTTACTGAGGACAATCCACGTAACTTTTTGGGATTTACCTTTCCAATCAAATAGACAAATGTGGAAATCTACCTCCATTATTTTCCAAAAACAAACTCAGTGGCAAATTGGTAAATAAACCTATTCCTCAAGCCTACTTTCCAAAACCAGAGTGGTGGTTGTAACCAAAACTCTCAGAAACTTTTCGGACAAAACAAATCCGAAGTTTCCAATTTCCAAACCCTGATTTCTCTCTCTCTGTCTTAAAATTTTAGTTGCAGATTCAGTTTGAATTTTTTCAGAGCAAATTATTCATTGCGATTAACGTGTTAAATTCACAAATTTCGAATTGAGTAATAGCTATGTCGCTGAGGCCGAATTCGAGAACGGAGGCTCGCCGGAGCCGGTACAAAGTCGCCGTGGACGCAGAGGAAGGTCGACGAAGAAGAGAAGATAACATGGTGGAGATCCGGAAGAATAAAAGAGAAGAGAGCTTGCTGAAGAAGCGTCGTGAAGGTTTACTGCAAGCTCAATTCTCCAGTACTGCAGCCGCCGTCTCTCAGTTAGATAAGAAGGTAACAATTTCTCATAATCCGATCGGATTTAACCGTTAATTGTTAAATTTGAATTGGTTGCGATTACTAGTTACTCGGTGTTCATCGTTTCGAGCTTAATTGAGTTATTTTTAATTTTTTTGTTAATTATTTGTAGCATTCCGTTTTTAGCTTAATTTATTCATAACGGATTCAGTAGTTTATTTGAATTTGAAGTGCGATCAGTACCGAAGAAGTGTTATTACTTCGAGCTTACTAGGCTACGTGTAATGTCTTACTTACTTGTATTTTTAATTAATTTTGAATTAAAATTGCGATTAATAATTACTCGGTATTCATCATTTCGAGCTTAATTATGTACTTCTATATTTTTTGTTAATATTTGTAGCATTCAGTTTTTAGCTTAATTTATTCATGTTGGATTCAATTGATTAGTTTGATTTCAAGTGCTCTCAGTACCGACAAACTGTTACCACTACAAGCTTTACTCGGCTACCTGTATTTAAAAATTAGTAATTACTTGCTTCAGTCCTTAGCTTCACATTTCGTATTACATTTATCAGTTGTTTATTTGAATTTCAAATTTGCGATCAATATGATGAAGTGTTATTATTTCCAGCATACTCGGCTTGCTTAATTTTGTTCTTAGCTTCGGGTATTCATATCGGATTTTCAATTGTTTATTTGAATTCAAGTGTGATCATTACTGTCTCAGTATTCATGCCTTCGAGACAACGCAACGGCTTCTTATTTTTTGTTAATTAGTCTCAGCGATGGGATAATTGACTTATTTTAAATTATTAGGTATGATAAGTTGAGGAGTATAAATATATAATCTTCTTTGTAGCTCCCTCTTCCAGAACAAATATCACTATTTGGAGAGTCAAACAATTACTCCTTCACCAATTTATGTGATGTAATTTGTTGCTTTAAGAGACAAAGACCTGCGAAACTTGTGGTCTAAAACAAACCATAAACATTTTTGTCATTGAGGATAAAATGGGAAGTTTAAAGTTTATTGTTTCTAAACATGAAAATTTGCCATTCTTTTTGGGACAAACTAAAACTGAAAGAATGCCACAAAAAATAGGACAAAAGGAGCATTAGATTTTACAAGTATATGAAGTACTTAAATTTCTAGTAGTTTTTAAGTATGGATATTTATTCAAGAACATGAAGAAATAGACGATCAAATTTACACTTAAAAGTCGATGAGCTGATTCTCGTGGTTCAAATACTGTCATTCTTATTGGGATGGAGGTGTATTGTTTTAGCTAAAGCCAATGTCATGCAGCTCTGCTAACGAAAGTTATGTAATTTGATTTTATTGGTTAATAACCTTTCAGCTGGAGAATCTTCCTGATATGATTTCCGGGGTATGGTCAGATGACAGCAGCATGCAACTTGAATGTACTACACAGTTCCGGAAACTGCTTTCAATTGGTCAGCTGCCTTATATTATTTTTTGACTGTGTTTATATTTGATCACGTTGACAAAGAATGTTTCTCCTCCTGGTATCTCTGTTGCTTAATTGGTATTGCCTTCGGTTATGGTTGTATTGGCAGAACGCAATCCTCCTATAGAGGAAGTGATACAGTCTGGAGTAGTCCCTCGTTTTGTTGAATTTCTTGCTAGAGAGGACTATCCTCAACTGCAGGTTTGTACAGAATATTGCTTTTTCTTTTATCGTTTATCTTCATTTCTAGTGTTTACATCTTCTTTGGTGTCCTATGATCTAGTTTGAGGCAGCATGGGCTCTTACAAATATTGCATCTGGTACATCAGAAAACACTAAAGTTGTGATTGATTATGGTTCTGTTCCAATTTTCGTCAGACTTCTAAGTTCACCAAGCGATGATGTTCGTGAACAGGTAAAAACTTTCAAATATAAGAGGGCTAGGGTTTCATGTTTCATGATATTATGTCAATGAAACACCAGTTTTGCCAATTTATTTCTTTGAAGTTCTTTTATGTTGATGTTTTTTCACTTTTATAGGCAGTTTGGGCTTTGGGAAATATTGCTGGTGACTCAGCCAAGTATCGTGACCTTGTGCTTGGCCATGGAGCCTTAGCGCCATTGCTGGCACAATTCAATGAGCATGCAAAGCTATCTATGTTGAGAAATGCTACCTGGACGTTGTCAAACTTCTGTAGGGGCAAGCCTCAGCCGCAGTTCGAGCAGGTTGGACTCAAAATAGAAAAGAAGTTTGTTTTAAGATTTTCAGATTTTTATTATTGAAGGTTGTTCCTTTTGAAATTCATTGCTCAGACAAAAGCAGCACTGCCCACTCTTGCTCGACTTATCCACTCAAATGATGAAGAAGTCCTGACAGATGCATGCTGGGCTCTATCATATCTTTCTGATGGAACTAATGACAAAATCCAGGCTGTTATTGAAGCTGGAGTGTGTCCCCGCCTTGTTGAGCTGCTACTGTGAGTCGTAGATCTTACTTTTTGGGGTTTATTTCGGGCTTTCGTTGTGCCAAAATCATATCTTCTGATGCTCTGCATTGTCTTCATCTTCTTTTTGTGTGCAGTCATTCTTCGCCATCTGTTCTCATTCCTGCCCTGCGCACTGTTGGTAATATTGTCACTGGAGACGATATCCAAACTCAGGTATTTATTATCCTCCCATGGGAAATACGTATAAATTTCTCTGCTTTTGCCAATTCTTCACGTTTGAAATTTTTTAGTTTTTCCTCTTCTAGTTCTTAAGTGAGTGTCTGTGTAAACATGAATTCTCAATATCTAATCCATCATTATGTCAGATCTCTAGTTTTTTTCTTTTGGGTAAATTATTGCACAGTAGACAAAAGATATGATTGAATCTGGCTTTGATCCATGATAATTCAATAATTCTGATAGTCAACTATGTTTCAATATCAAAGAGAAGATGATATTTAAGATTGGACTAGTCAATTGGCTGCATAACTTAGTTGTCATGCATTTTTGTGCCATGTTTAGGAGAGGTTGCTAATTAAATCTTTGCTAATTCATTCATGTACTTCAGTTTTCACATTTGCCTACGTGGATAGGGGCTTTATGGTGTGTTTCTGTTATGATCATTGCTAGAATAAGCCTCATCTGCTTCGCTGCCAACAGGAGTAGTATTGTACCACATCGTTCTGCTTTGAACCTTTTTCTCTCTCAGGAACTTCATTTGTTCACTCAAGTCATTTGTTGTGATTAAGCGTGTAGGAGGAGGAAATAGGGTAAAGATGAGAGTTTCTAAATTTTGAAACGAAAGGAGAGCGAAAATTGAGTAAACTTCTCCTGTGATCCTTTTATTCTCCTACCAAGGTGGGGAAGCTCTGAAAGGTATATTGTAAGGCAGAGGTATCTTTTATTTGCACATTGTGAAGGTTCACTGCCCTCTTTGGGTTCTGCGCCTGCTCACCTCTCATATTTGCTGCCTCTTCCATTTTCAAACATGGTGGAAAGTGGAAAGTTAAATGGACAAAAATTCAAAATTTTTTGGTTATTAAAGCAAAGGATGTCTTGCCCAATTAAAAGTTTGATTCTTTCTCTGGTGATACTGATGAACTCACTCTGAATTTTAGGTTATAATTGACCATCATGCTCTTCCCTGCCTTCTTAACTTGTTGACGCAAAATTACAAAAAAAGCATTAAAAAGGAAGCTTGCTGGACAATCTCGAACATTACAGCTGGTAGTCGAAATCAAATTCAGGTATGTTGTGTTGGACACTTATGTGCTTCTTTTATCACTTTACAGATAAGTGAAAATAAGTTAGAGAAAGAGAACTTTTTCAATGTGATTCAGTAATGTATAATGATACCTAACGGGGTTTAATTGAAATAGGCTGTGATTGAGGCTGGCATTGTTGGCCCTCTTGTCCATCTGCTACAAAATGCTGAATTTGAGATAAAGAAAGAGGCTGCCTGGGCAGTTTCAAATGCTACATCCGGTGGAAATCAAGATCAGATCAAGTATAGTTCCTTTTAACAAATTCAGTTTCATCCATTAACCTTATATATAGTTTCAAGCTCATATTTAAATTTATTTCTAGGTTCTTGGTGAGCCAAGGATGTATAAAACCATTGTGCGATCTTTTGGTTTGTCCTGACCCAAGAATAGTCACAGTCTGCTTGGAAGGGCTTGAGAATATTCTGAAGATTGGGGAAGCTGATAAGGATCTAGGTAACACAGAAGGCGTGAATGTTTATGCCCAATTGATTGACGAGGCTGAAGGTCTAGAGAAGATTGAAAACCTCCAGAGCCATGACAACACTGAAATCTATGAGAAGGCAGTGAAGATCCTCGAAACTTATTGGTTGGAAGAGGATGATGAGCAGCTTCCATCAGCTGATGCTCAACATTCTGGATTCAACTTTGGAGGGGGTGAACTACCTCTTCCATCAGGAGGATTCAACTTCAGTTGATGAGGTATATTAATGTTCCTCTTTTGCATCTGTATTATGGTGTAAATGATTTAGTATTAGAATGGACTGGACCTGGAAAGAGCAAAATGGATAAGAGGATTCGGTCAGCCAACCTACTGATTTGGGATGGAGCAGTAGTTGATTGATTGGTCTGTATCATATTGTAGCCTTGCCTTCGATTGAACCAACTAATGGAATTTATTGTAGTTAAAGCTTGTTTTGATTGAACCAACTAATGGAATTTATTGTAGTTAAAACTTGTTTTAATCTGTATCTTTGCTATGATTCTTTCCAGGTTCTGCCAGCAGGTCAGACAGTGGTTTCAGATTGGACGCAGCATCCTCTTTCATCCAGGTTAACTTATTCCTGAAGGGATGCTATCAAAACTGTTTGTTTCTCAGAGCTGGCATGGAGAAACAGATGGAAAACGAGAAGGGACTGTTTGAACACCGCGGAGTCGTCTTGTTTTTTTTCCTGGTATTGCGGGG
>MCJB01001148.1:182954-211838 GCA_002018475.1 Nicotiana obtusifolia | reverse complement strand
GGGGGGGAGTCGGATTTTACCATATATTTTTGCTTCTGCTTTTTGAGTGAGCTTCTGTTGTATTAGTTACCTTTTCCCTCTAGATATATTGGTGGTGGTGGAATTTGCATATTTATATAGTATATGTTGTTGTCCTTGTGAATGTACAAGTCATACCTGGGATTCCCATAACGTTAGAAAATATTTCCTTCATGGACTCATTCAGGAGACGCAGGACAGTAAATTGTTTTGTAATAAATATTACATATACGAGTTTGATGTTTTAGCAAACAGCAAAAACATACTTGTTTCCATTTGCTTTCTATCCTAGTATTTGCACTATCATTTGCTTTCTGGATTTGGTTGGATTGTCCCTGCACTTGAAACTGGTTTTTTGTCAATCTGCTGGAATGTTAAATTCCTTTATGTGTTTGATTGAATTATCCATGCACTTGAAAACTGTTTTTTTTTTTTTTGGGTCAGTTTACTGTAATGTTAAATTCCTTTATGTGTTTGATTGAATTATCCATGCACTTGAAAACTGGTTTTTTTTTTTTTTTTGGTCAGTTTGCTGTAATGTTAAATTCCTTTTCTGGGTTTGGTAGAATTGTGCCTGCACTTGAAACTGGTTTTGCTCTTGTCAATCTGCTGGAATGTCAAATTTGGGATCTAGTTTAGTGCCTTCGTTTTTGTCCTTGGTCAAAGGAATTTATTGGCTTGGTATATCTTTGTCTCCTGTTTTGACATTGGTTTGCCAGACATGTAACTCGCTAAGATCAAGTCTTTAGATTGTTATTGAAGTGGCTAGCTGAGAAGTCCCCACTCTTTAGATTGGCTAGTTAGATTGTTTGACTATATGCTAAAGGATTTAAATTATATTCAATGAATTGTGTTTGTTATAACATATACTAAAAGTTATTTTTTTCATAAGGTTGTTATAAAAAGGTTTGGCTGTACTAATATTTTTTTAAAATTTTGAATTGTGTTTGCAACGCCGAGGCCGGTGCCGGCTGGCAAACAGCTATTTATATATCACTCTAAAGTCTAAATAGCAGTATTTGCATGGGGAATTGCATAAAAATGTGAAATATAAGACATATGCCACGTGAAACATAACTTATACAAATCAAAATCAAAAACGAATTTCCACACTCAAGGGACCACACCTCACACTCCAAAATCATATCACTGCCAAATTTTCCAGCTTCTACTCATCAGTCACCACATGTTCTCTAGCCCAGCCAACCCCAAACTGATTTCCCAGTATAGTAATTTAATTTGCCGTCACAAACATTGTGGTAAGATAAATAATCAGAGGTTTCTAGAGGCCTCAAGTTCGAATCTTAGAATAAAAAGAAATTCTAATAAAAAATGCTTTCTCCTTTAATGAATCTTATACGATACAATCCAAATTAGTTAAGGTCCCAAAAGGGATGTTGAACGGGTGAGAAACAAAAAAAAAGTTTGCACATATGAACCTTTGGCTTCACAATAAAACAGAAACAACAATACCATAAGTACATGAATATTAGAGAACTTGGTGTATATTTTGAAGAAATAATGGTGCAAAATACAACACACACACAAATATAAATATATATAAGGTTTTTCCATCCTTAAGTTCATTCTAGATTACATGTATACAACTAAAGAATGTGGCTCAGCAATTCCAAGATAATTCTCAAAGCCCCTTTATTCTATCACCAACATTTGGAAAAAGAAAAAAGTAAAGATTACTGCTTTTTTCAGAAAATGGCATGTCATCAATCAAGATCCTTCCTTTATGAAAATAATTGGCACCCCAAATTATTACTCCACTACTCCTTGCTCCTCTTCTTTGTCTCTTAGCCCTTTCTTCTTGCTATCTGCGCATTGTATAAACCTGAAAATAAACTTTAATTTCATAAAAGAAATTATACGACAATTAATTAGTTCTGGCTTTTTTAAGGGTCAAATTAAAGGAAAAAAAGAAAATGTAACAGCAAAAATGAGACAAGTGATAAAAGGGTGGTTCTTTAACTGAGTGGATTTGGAGTTAGGTGGTGGAGGGCTGTGAAAATAAAAAGGAAAATATGGTACAATTGGATTTGGGGGTGGTGGGGATAAAATTGGCTGACATGGGTTGTCACAAGAAGAGCACATTGTGCAAGAAATTTGGTCTTTGGCCATTGCTGTAATTCTTGACATGGCTTGAGAATTTTTGTTAAGTGAAAGGAAGAGGAGAGTGAAAATGCAGAAAATGAATGGAGTCTGTGGGGGAATACTCCCCATTTTCAGAAAGTTATGAACTTGGGATTTTTTTACTCAAATAAGAGAGAAGGGAGAAAGAGTTAGGTATATACAGAGAAAGTAGAAGGAGAGGAGTAAGAAAGAGTAGGTCATGGCACTATAAAATGAAGAGGTGAAGGGGTGGGCAGAAACAAATCTGTAACTTAAAACGTGTGGGTGGGTGCGGAGGGTAAGTGTGAAAACACTATAAATCCTTCTAATTTTGGGAGGGGTTTAAAAAAAAAAAAAAAAACCTGTGGGTGTGCATGAGTGGGTAGAAGAGAATTCTGACTTAAAAAGGTCAGGGGTACATCAGTATATGTATATATTTAAAAAAATATTTAAAAACTTATAATCTTATACTACTAGTATATATATAATTTGAGTTTGAGAAATTAGAGCCCATTTGGACAAAATGTGATTGAAGTTAAAGTTATAAAGAAGTTTTTTGGAAGTTCAAATTGTTTTGGACACTAAAGTTGAAGAAAAGTTGAATCTTTTATGAGCAAAAATCAATTTTTTGATTTTATATTTTATATTTCAGGTTAAAGTTGATACAATGAACTCGGACCCCTTAGAATTCTGTTCAATCATACAAACAAGTATTAATACATCAAGCAAACCTATCCAAAAAATAAAAAGAAAGAATACAATAGGGGCGCGGTTTATGCATCCAAAAAAGGATATATTTGAAAATAACTTAATTTTAAATTATTCAATTTACCTATTTTATCATTAATGAGAATTTTTATAGCTACATAAATTGAAAAAGTACGTGTCAATTATTAATTTTATGCCATCAGAGCATGCTAACAGCAGAAATGCAAGTACATACAACTGCGGTAATGCCCCATCGTTGATAAAGAACTTTGTCATCCCCAGCTTTGTCCCCTGCATAAAGTTTATTGGCATATTCCAACCCTTCAAGTTTTTAACAGTGGCGGAGTCAGATTTTTTTTAAGGGAGTCAAAATATAAAGAAGTAAATTCACGAAGAAGTCAAAGAGTGTCATTATATAATATAAAATTTAAACAATTTATCTAGTTACACCGTGTAATTTTTAATGAAAAAGTATCGGTTGACACCCTTTGAATACATACGCCTACACCTAATGGCTTAAGCCGCTGTTCCCATTTCCTCGCTGACCCATCATGCAAAAGATTTATATAATCTAATAAAAGGGGGACTTTTTCCCCAGCTGTCAGTCTAATATAAAAGTACACCGGCCGAAACTCTGCCATTAACTTTTAAGACCACACGTTTCAATTTTTTTTTTTTTTTACTCTTTAAGTTTCATACTGAGTCGAGATACTACACATAAAAGGGAGAGAATGAAGATAATGGGCGATATATGCATGTGTATTGATTGATGATTACACCATTTCTATTTTCTATGCCACTTTTTATCAAAGTGACAAATAACATTGCACATTACAATTTTAATATAGTGCAAGGTTGGCAGTTTGTCTGGGCTGCTATCACTGAAACTTGGACTAGTTTATGATATTATACTATAATTATTTATGAGCAGAGATGAGTAGTTCCCTCTGATCTGCCATTTTTGCTTTACACTTGTCAGACAGTCAATAGTTCTGTTATTCGAATTCTCTAAAAATATTGTCAGATACGTATTGAGTTCTCTAAATAATATGTATTTGAAGGATTCGATACGAGTACACTAGTTCATTTTTTTTGCATATCATTATTTTACATGCAATTACTGATGGAACTAGAGAGGCGGAAGGGAGTTCATTCGAACCCCATTTGCCGAAAAATTAAGATAAATTTCTATTTATATATATATGGGATATTGAATCCCCTTGACTTTTTCACATATTTAATTTTTAATTTTATAAACTTTCTTAATGAAAATCTTAATTCCGCCGCTGCATGCAATACTTCAAATTGAATTGCTCTATGGTTTTGGGTTGAAAGTTGACTTTTTGGATTCTCCACATTTATCGCATTCCTTGGATTATTACCAGTAAAAAAAATCTTTAATAGGGAAACCAGATAGAAAGAGTAGTTGTTAGGATCCTACTGATAATTGGAAAGAAGAACTGAAAATACATTTAAAAATAAGGATAGTAAGGCAGACAAGACTTCCTTATACTTTTGCCACGTACTCCAAAAGTGTTCCTCTATACAACAATAACAGAATAACTGCTTAGTCCGAAATAAATTGGGTTCGATAATTAAAATTTTGAAGAATTCATCACAAGCTAGTAATTTTTTTTGCTGACTATCAACCTACAGAAATTCTTTTCTTTTACTCGAATTTGAGATTGACAATATAATAAGTTCACACAGACAGAATCAAATGTGTTCCTCTATAGGATCGGTAAGGTAAGGTTTAGCTCGGTATGTGTTTGCTTAGGTCCTATGCCTTTGAATATACCCGAATGGCTATTAGATTATATGCCCTCGTGAGACTTTGCCAGTAGCTACACCATGACTCCTCCAGATGAGGCTGCTATACAGGCAATGTGAGGCGCAGAAGAGTAATTATATAGTCAAGGCATATAGGCGACACTAATCGAGCTTTTGTCCCCCTTATTTGTACTTCTCCTTTACGGTTTGCTTTTATTATGAATAAAATCTTATAATTTGTCCAAAAAAAAAAAAAGTGTTCCTCTATGTTTAAGAATTGATAATTGCAGGATAGTAGCAAAGGTAGATGTTCTTAATATCTTGCTTTCTTCCTTTCTTTCTTTTTTGAATTTGCCTTTATTCTCTTCATAGAAAAGACACTCTTGTTTTTTAGCGCCATGTTTTATTTTTCACCTAATATTGTTGTCATATTAAAAAGATGTTTATATACTGTCAGTAGACAATAAAATTTGTATCAAAAAAATAATCATCAACAACAATAACAATATCAGTATAGTCCTACAAGTGAGGTCCGGGAAGGATTATATATAGACTTTACCCCTACCTTCAAGAAGGTGGAGAAACTGTTTCCGGAAGACTCTCGGTCTCTCGGCTTAGGAAAAATAAGAGAAGGGCAGCAGTAAGCACACCAATTAGAAAATCAAAACCAAAATATAAAGATACAAAACTAAAACTGAGAATTGTAATCAGAAGGCCAGAACGAAAGCAACGAAAAGTAAACACAGAATTCAATGAATACGAAAATACATGAATAATGCTAACTCATGTACTGAAGCTACTGTCACAGACAAGGATAATGCTAGACGCCCTATCCTAACCCTTCACATTTATACTCAACCTCCACACCTTCTTATCCATGGTCATGTCCTCAGTGACCTGGAGCAACGCCAAATCTTGTCTAATCACCTCTCCCTAATACTTCTTCCGCCTACCTCTACCTCTCCTTGTGTCCTCCAGAGCCAACCTCTCACATCTCTTCACCAATGCATATGTGCCTCTCCTCTTCACCTGCTCGAACCATCTAAGTCTTACCTCGCGCATCTTGTCCTCCGCAGAGGACGCGCCCACCTTGTCCCGAATAACTCTATTTCTAATTTTATCTAGCTTAGAATGCCCGCACATCAAGAAAATAATCAAGATCGAAAAATATTGCAAGAATCGTAGTATTTTATTTCAAATAATTTGAGCGTTACAATCTCTATGATTCCTCTGATTCATCTATTCTAATATAATTATAAATTCTAGGCTTATGAGCTTGATCTTAATTTGTTCTTGTTTTCACGAATGATGATCTCAAATTCAATTAGCACGAACTTTGATTCGAACTCGTACTTCTTGAATCTTGATTTATTCTTCGTTCTTGAGCTTGAACTTGATTCATTGAACTTGAACTTGATTGCTTGAAGCTCGAAACTTGTAGAGCTTGATTCCTTGATCTTGAACTTGAACTTGATTGCTTGAATCTTGAACCTTGTAGAGAAATTTATAGCATTTGATCCACGAGCTCTCTCTTTCTTCTTGTTATGATTTCTGGTTGTTTTTCTGAGTTATAAAGACCCTTATTTATAGTTGTGGAAGAAAAGAGTTATAGTGAGAACAAACTCTTTCCGACCAATTAGATTGAAGCGTGACAAGGTCGCATTTGATTGGCCAGAACATGTTACTTGCACATGTTCCACTGTTTTATTGGCCTTTTAATTTGATTTGACATGCCTTGTCATTTTGACACGCCTGTTATTTTGTTACGTGACATGATCCGATTGGCTCTTACATTTGACTTGGCGTGCCATATCATTTGACACGTGGCACCAAATTGAATCTCTGGGAGGATGACATCTTGGGCTCCATGAAGTGCGCTCATTGTCTGTAGCTCAACTAAATGGGTTAGCCCAATGGATTAAGACGTATTTATTTAATATATATATATTGGACTTATTAATTAATTCAATTATATTAGCCCATAATATTTATTGGACTATTATATTCAAAATTATTTTATTGAATATAAACCCAACAAATGTTGCATGCCTACACCGACTATGTTCTCTTGCTTTATTTTCTTTTTATGTTTACAACAGAAAACAAATTTACTGTCATCACACAAATAGGGTCCGGAGAGGGTAGAGTATATACAAACCTTATTCCAATCCTATAAAGGTAAAGAAATTATCTACGATAAACCTTTGACTGCAACAGAAAAAAAAAGAAAGAAAAGAAACTACAAATGGAATAAGCCGTTTCCAAAGTAATAGCGATTCATGGTAAACTTACTTTAAGATTAATTCACTATCTAACTTAAAATTAGCCTCACTAACTGCTAAAGCTACGGAAAGTTGTCAATCCTTATACAAAGCTGTGTATATCAATTTTTCTTTTCAAAATTTCAACTAAAATATTTCTTGGAATTGATCATACTTAAAGTGTCACTCTACCTTAATCAAAGAGAGAATTTGTACTTGCACTCTGCAATTTTTAATTATATTTTTGAATGATTTGCTAATCTCCACAAGTTTGATCCTTTCACCAGCATTATTATTATTAAATTATCATAAGCTGATAATCTAATCAAATTAAAAATAAAATTAAAAATAAAAAGATTAGAACTGAAGTTCTTAAGGCCAGTCATCTTAGTTGAATTCACTCTTTTTAAATTTTTACTTTGTTAAGAAACTAAGCTCAGAGTAACAATATAAAACATGAAAATAGACGAGATATAGAGAGAAAAGAAAGAACTTTCATATTTTATCAAGTGTTTCCCAAGTGTTTGTGTGTACAATGTGATGCCCAAACCTTCTATTTATAGGATGATATTTGGGTAATACAAAAGGGATGTCATGAACATGATATTAATTATTGAGATCATGAGGGAAGATCATGGAGGGGGTTATGGAGGTGTGAGAGTTACAACAATTATAGTAAGAAGTAGTGAGAGGTTATGGAGAAGAATAGTGAGAGTAACTTCTTCAGGAGTTATAGACATCCACTACATAATATAATATTGCATAACATTCCCCCTTCGATGTCTATAGATAATGTGCCTCGTTAAAACCTTACTAAGAAAAAATCCTGTGGGAGATACTCTTAGTGAAGGAAAAAGAGTACACATATCATGTAATACGCATTGCTTGTTGCTTCATTAAAACCTTACCAAGAAAACCCAGTGGGATAAAACCGTAGCTAAGGGAAAAAGAGTACTGTGCATATTTGCCTCTTCCTGATGAAACCATCACTTTATTTCTCAAAGAGGATCCATTCTAATTTTGTATCTCAACTTCTCAAACGGTAAGGTTGGTAACGCTTCATTGAATTGATCCACCAAATTATCAAGCAAACGAGTTTGTTGAACATCCATTTCACCATTTTGTTGAAGATTGTGTCTGATAAAGAACTTTCGTGAAATATGTTTTATTCTTTTTTCCTTCAACATATCCTTCTTTCAATTGAGATAAGTAAACAACATTGTAGGCATATAAATTTTATTGAAATTAAATCCGTAAAATAATTTGGACTATATTGGGGTACAAGTGATGAACCGCTTTATTAGGCCAAAGATGTCATCTTCCTAGAGGCCCAGTTTAGTGCCACACATGAAATGACGTGCACGCCAAGTCAAATGAAAGAGCCAATAAGATCATGCTACATGTCAAAATGACAAGGCATGCCAAGTCACATTAAAAGGCTAATGAAATCATGCAACATGTGCAAATGACATATTCTGGCCAATCAAATACGGCCTTGTCACACTTCAATTTGATTGGTCAAAAAAAGTTTGTTCTTATCATGACTCTTCCCTCCCACAACTATAAATAGGGGTCTTCATAACTCAAAAAAGACACCAGAAGTTATAACAAGAAGCAAGAGAGAACTCGTGGATCAAACGCTGCAAATTTCTCTACAAGTTTCAAGCTTCAAGAAATCAAGTTCAAGTTCAGAAAATCAAGTTCAAGCTCAAGAACGAAGAACAAATCAAGATTCGAGGAGTACGAGTTCAAATCAAAGTTCGTGCTAGTGCATTCAAGATCATCGTTCATGACAACAAGTATAGATTCAAGATCAAGCTCAAAGGCCCTTGAATTTATTTACTATTGAAAAGAAGAATCAGAGGATTCATAGAGATTGTACACTCATATTATTTGAAATCAAATACTACGATTGTTGCAATATTTTTTTTGATTTTTTATTTTCGTGACGCAAATTTATTATCTACAAATTCTGGCACGCTCGGTGGGACAATCTCTACCTCTCATCTCAACTTTTCAATCATCAAAGTTTAAGAAATCGAAATGGCTTCAAAGAAAATCAACCCCAGATCAACTTCCACCAAGGCTTCTAATTCCAGGTTTTATGCTGATGTGGAAAGCATCCTCGATATTACCTTTGGAAGCTTTGGACCAGTTACAAGGAGCAAAACAAGCTCTTTAGGACAACAAGCACTCCAAGTGCCCCGCATCAACCCTTGTTTTTGGATCTTCATCCTCTAAAAGTGCAACATCTTCCACAAATGCCCCCGGAGGAGGAAGCGATGTTGCTCAAAAGATCAAGAAAACTCTTGCTCTGCTTGACCTCTCCGGATCCAAGAACTCTGATGTGAAGGAAGATGATGATGCTTCAAGTGATGGATCCTCCCCACTTACACTGCATAGCGTTAGCCATTCGAGAATCATTTTGTGTGACAATCCATGCTATTCCCTATCATCTACAACAATCATGCAAGCCATGGTGACAAACACTTCATCTATGGAAGAGCAGTTGGCAAACTTGACGGAAAAAATTGGTGGCTTGACCAAGTGCAGGCAAAATCAAGATGCTAGAATTGACAAGCTAACAGATAGGGTAGGGATCTTGATGGAAGAAGAATCTATCCATGCACATGGCAAACTCCTAGAAAGTCAAGAGATTGATCCTCCCCCACAACAAGTTGCATCCACTAAGGAAATTCCAGTCTCTTCGGAAGGGATGATTCCAATCAATCAATTAAAGGAGTTCATTGAAGGGACTATAAAAAACAAATATGAAGTTACTTACAAGTCATCCTTTACCTACACAAAGTCGTACACTTCAAGGATCGATATGTTAAAGATGCTTGCTGGCTATTAACCTCTAAAATTTCAACAGTTTGATGGCAAAGGTAATCCAAAGTAACATGTGGTGCACTTCCTTGAGATGTGCAACAATGCTGGGACTTATGAAGATTACCTCATCAAGCAGTTTATCCGCTCGCTAAAAGGAAATGCTTTTTATTGGTACATAGACCTCGAGGCTTGATATTGATAGCTGGGATCAACTAGAGCAAGAGTTCCTCAATCGCTTTTATAGCATGAGACGTACTATGAGTATGATAGAACTTACAAATACTCGTCAATGAAAGGGTGAACCAGTTATCGACTTTATCAATCATTAGAGGAATGCAAGCCTCAACTGTAGAGAGAGGCTTAGTGAAGCTTCTGGCATAGAGATGCGCATCTAAGGCATGCATTGGGGACTGCGCTACATCTTGCAAGGTATCAAGACTAGCACATTTGAAGAACTTGCGACTCGTGCCCATGACATGGAGTTAAGCATGGTATCCGCTGGAAACGAAATGCTGCCTATCTATGATCCTCGCAAAGGGAACGACAAACAAGAAGTCAGGAAATAGAGCAAGTTTGCGCTCAAGTATGAAAACAAAGAAGTTTTGGATGTCAACACATCACCTATGAAGTTCACAACGAAGGTGAACAAGAAGCAAAGTACAAAATCTGCTTCTTTTCAAGATAAACCAAGTAAAAAGTTATCTCTAAAAGAAATGTAAGAGAAGGAGTACCCATTTCTGGATTCTGATATGCCAACAATTTTTGAAGAACTCCTCGAGTTAAATCAAATTGAGCTTCCGGAGATGAAACATCTAAATGAAGCTGGTAAGACGGACGACCCAAATTATTACAAATACCATCGACATGTGAGCCGCCCTCTAGAGAAGTGTTTTGTCTTCAAGGACAAAGTTATGGACTTGGCTCGTGAAAAGAAGATTGTGCTTGAAGATGAGAAAGCAAGCGCAAACCAAGTTTCTATCACCTTGGACTCATTCAGTCCGGATGAATTATGTGGTTTTAAAGAAAGTAATGATGAAGAATTACTGGAGAACAACAAAGTTGAAGTCGATCAACCTGGTGATGATGAAGATTGGACGCTGGTGACTCGTCGTAGGTGCCACAGAAGGAGCCCACGAAAAGAATCAATAGAACAACCAACAAGGAAAATGATGGTAAAAAGACCAAGGAAACAGAATCCAATTAGGTGTTTGAAGAAAACAAAAGTGGAGGTGCACCACCCTCAAAAGCCACAACATCCAGTGACCTTGGAGGATTTATTTCCATGTTAGTTCCGCGTGAAAATTTCCCGTGATGGTATTGAGGTCTCTTGTTGCAATGCTGATAAAGGGGAAGAAAAGAGTGATGACCTACCGTTAGCACCACCTTCAGAAAATCTCATCGAGTCTGTTCCTCAAGAAGTTAACGCGTGCGAGGAAAAAGTTATGTTCACAAATGATGATCTTCTACTAGGTAACACTCTTCATAACAGCCCGTTGTACCTGGTTGGCTATATGCGTGATGCAAGGGTAAAATCGAATTTTGTTTGATGGAGGATCCTCAGTGAACATCTTTCCAGTTCGCACTGTGAAAGATCTTGGTATTCCCATGAACGAGCTCTCGGAAAATCGTGTGATTATCCAAGGATTCAACCAAGGGGGGCAAAGAGCCATAGGTGCGATCAGGTTAGGAATCACCATTGAAGATATGAAATCAAGTGCATGGCTGCATGTGATCGATGTAAAGACTTCATACAACATCTTTCTTGGAAGGCCTTAGATACATGAGAATAAAGTGGTTCCATCTACCTACCATCAATGTATGAAGTACTACGAGGGTAAAGTCGAGAAAAAGATAGTTGCTGATGAGGAGCCATTCACTGAGGCTGAGTCACACTTCACCGATGCAAAGTTCTACTTGAAGAACCATATTGTGAAAGAGCTAAAAGTTGTTGATGTCATGAATGGCAAGAATGACGAGTCCACGACTAAGAGAGCTGAGGTGGTTGCTGACAAAACCAAAGCTATTGCTGAGGAGGTACACCTAAACCCAAATAAATCTCATAAAGGGAACATTGTATCTCACGGCAGGAAAGTAACTTCTGCACTCCAATATGTCCCTAGAAAGAAGAAAGATGAATGTTAATCATCTAGTATCCAAACAAACATGCTAAAGGGGTTAACTCTTCCGATCAAACGGATTGAGGCGATAAAGTCGTCCTCGAAACTACTTAGAAAGTCTGTTTCTCAGAATTCACCACAAGATATAGCACTTCCTACGAAGCATACGAATGAAGGTTTTGATCACAATTCTTACATGTTATTTGTAAAGGCTGGATACAATCCCAATGAGCTATCAAAATTAGGGAAGCTCCCGTCAGAAGCTGCTACAAGGCAACCACGTGAAATTCTGGGGTACGGGAAACCATCACCAGTATGAATCTGCTGGTTCTAACAGACCTCCAGTCTCTGATCGACTTGGAAAACCAACTGTGAGGACTTTCATATTTGAGAGATTGGGTCCATTAAAGAAGGGGAACAAGTTCCAGAGAAATTATCAAAATACAAAAACACCCGTTTCGCCCAAAATTCAGAAGATCTCTAAGGATTTCCAAAGTCTGGTTCCTTCTAGAATGATGTGATAAACAAAAGTCATAGTTTCGTGTGATGAGGTACTAATGGTGAAGCCATACACTATGGTCTACACTAAAGAATGTGATGAAGTTAAAGAAAGTGTGGGTTCTTTGTATCATGTTACTACACAAGGCTAGCACGGTGTTTCATCTCTAATGGAGGATGACGAGAAATTAGAGGATGTTTCACCATGTTATCAAATATCCTTCAATGATGGGGAACATTAAGAAGATGAAGACGCAAAGGATGCTCCGCCTGAACTTAAAGAAGGGGTAAAGGCAACAGTTGACGCTTTGAAAGAAATAAACCTTGACACCAACAAAGAAGCGAGGCCCACTTATGTAAGTGCTTTACTAGCAGTCGATGAAGAAAGCATTTATATTGAGTTACTCAAGGAGTATAGGGATATCTTTGCTTAGAGTTATAAAGAGATGCCTGGCTTGGACCCTAAAGTAGCAGTCGATCACCTTGCAGTCAAGAATGGTGCTTGTCCTGTTAAGTAAGCTCAAAGGCGCTTTAGGCCGGACTTGGTTCCCTTAATTGAAAGTGAAGTTAACAAACTCATTGAATCTAGCTTTATTCTTGAAGTTAAATACCCGACATGAGTCTCGGGTATTGTCACTGTAAGGGAGAACAATGGCTAGATTCGGGTGTGCGTTGACTTCAAGGATCTCAACAATGCATATCCCAAAGATGAATTCATGCTTCCTATTCCAGAGCTGATGATCAATGCTACTATTGTTATGAGTCAATTCTTTCATGGACGGTTCGTCGGGCTTTCGCATGGCACCAAAAGATGAAGAGCTTACTCCATTCTGTACCCCAAAGGGTATTTATTGCTACAAGGTAATGCCTTTTGGCTTGAAGAACGTTGGTGCAACTTGTCAAAGAGCTATGCAGAATATCTTTGATGACCTTCTCCACAAGAATGTCGAATGTTATGTTGACGACGTGGTGGTAAAATCAAGAAAGAAGAGCGACCACTTGAAAGACTTGAGAATGGTGTTTGCGTTGCTCTGGAGGTACCAACTTAGGATGAATCCATTAAAATGTGCCTTTGGAGTTACTTCTGGAAAGTTCCTTGGTTTCATTGTCCGGCATTGAGGGATCGAAATTGATCAAGCCAAAGTAGATGCAATTTTGAAAATGCCTGAGCCTCGGGATATTCATGAATAAAAAGTTTGCAAGGAAATCTCGCATACCTTAGGAGATTCATCTCAAACCTAGCTAGGAGGTGCCAACCATTTGGTCGCCTTATGAAGAAAGGCATTCCTTTCAAGTGTGACCAAGCTTATTGCAATGCCTTTGAAAGTATCAAAACTTACTTGATGAAGCGTTCAATTTTGGCAGTCCCTATACTTGGGAAGCTGCTGATACTATATATTTCAGCACAAAGGTCTGTTGGAGCGTTGTTGGCCCAAGAAAATAGTGAAGGGAAAGAAAACTCCCTTTACTACTTGAGCAGGATGATGACACCAAATGAGCTGAATTATTCGCCAATCGAAAACTTATGTTTGGTGCTAGTCTTCTCAATTCAAAAGTTGAAGCACTACTTTCAAGCTCATGTTGTCCGTTTGGTTTCTAGAGCAAATCCCATCAAGTTCGTGATGTCAAAACCTGTCCTTAGTGATCGACTAGAAAGATGGTACCTCTAGTTTCAATAATTTGAAATTGTGTATATCCCTCGAAAGCTATAAAAGGACAAGCGTTAGTGGACTTTTTGGCAGATCACCCTATACCTGATGACTGGGAGCTAACTGGCGAACTACCTGATGAGGACGCAATGGTCATTGAAGTTCAACCTCCATGGAAGATGTACTTTGATGGTGCTGCACATCGCAGAGGAGCTGGTGCTGGTGTAGTATTTGTCACTTCTCAAGGTGAAGTTCTACCCTACTCTTTTATGTTGATGCAACTCTGCTCTAACAACGTTGCTGAGTATCAAGCCCTAACACTAGGGCTTGAAATGGCTGTCGAAATGAATATGTTGCAATTGCAACTCTTTGGTGACTCTCAATTAGTGATCAACCATCTTTTAGGTAGTTACGAGGTCAAGAAACCTGAACTACGCCTATATCATGATTATGCTAAAAAATTAATGCGGTGGGTCGGTGACGTGACTTTTCAACATGTGCAAGGAAAGAAAACAAGAAGCTTGATGCTTTAGCTGCCCTAACTTCATTGTTAACTCTGCCTGATCAATCGCAAGTTACTATCTTCCAAAATTGGGCTGTACCGCTGCCAAATGAGGCTGAAGATGAAGAAATAAACTCAAGCATCTTGTCGCTGTTTTTGAAGCTGAGAAAGAAGAATGGCGACAACCAGTTATCAACTACTTAAGATATGGGATACTTCCAAAAAATCCGAGGAGAAAGATTGAAATTCGTCGTCGTGCACCTCGTTTCCTTTACTACAAAGATACTCTATACAGTAGGTCATTCGAGGGAGTACTCTTGCTATGCTTAGAGGAAGAAGAAGCACTCCAAGCTCTGCAAGAGGCATATTCTGGGATATGTGGGTCACACCAGTCTGGACCAAAGCTCCAATTCCATATAAAAAGGATGAGATATTATTGGCCAACGTTGGTAAAAGATTGCTTGGACTACGCTCGAAGATGCAAGACTTGTCAATTCCATGCGAATTTTATTCATCAACCTCCTCAAGTGTTGCACCTGATTGTTGCATCCTGGCCGTTTGACACTTGGGGATTGGATGTTGTTGGACCATTGCCAAAGTCCTATGGTGGGCACCTATACATCTTGGCTGCAACTGACTACTTCTCAAAATGGGCTGAAGTTGTTGCTCTGAAGGAGGTAAAGAAGGAAATGTTGCAAGTTTCATCCGAGTAAACATAATCTATCACTTTGGCATTCCTCGTTACATAATCACGGATAATGGTAATCCATTCGACAACAGTTTGATGAACAAGATTTGTGATCTCTTTAGCTTCAAGCAACGTAACTCTTCTATGTACAATGTTGCCGCTAATGGTCTAGCTGAGGCATTCAACAAGACTATGAAACTTGTTAAATAAAGTTGTCTCCAAATCCAAATGAGATTGGCATAACTATATGGAAGAAGCTCTGTGGGCATACAGGACAACTCACCGCACACCAACACAAGCGACCCCTATTTACTTGTCTATGGAATCGAAGTTGTTTTTCCACTTGAGCGTCAAATACCTTCATTATGATTAGCTATTCAAGAAGGGATCACTGATGAAGAAAATGCTCGAGTTCGATTAGCAGAGTTGGAGGCTCTTTATGAGAAGAGGTTGGAAGCTCAACAGAGTCTCGAATGTTATCAGGCTTGATTGTCTCGCGCCTTCAATATAAGAGTTCGCCCAAGATCCTTTCAAGTAGGAGATTAAGTCCTTGCCATACGAAGACCCATTATTACTTCCCATAAACCAGTAGGGAAGTTCACTTCAAAATGGGATGGGTCATATGTCGTGCAAGAAGCTTGTTCAAGTGAGGCTTACAAGCTGGTTGATACAGATGGCATGAGAATCGGCTCTATCAACGACAAATTCTTAAAGAAGTATTATCCTTGAAGTTGCAACGCTCCTTGACGCACGATCCTAAACTGCATGTTCCTAACCTCCTGGCCCGCATGAGTCTAAACTGTGTAAGGCCCACCTAGAAAAAAAGTTCGCTAATAGTAAATAAACCCAAGGACCTTTGAGCTTGATCTTAAATATGTAGTTGTCACGAATGATGATCTTGAATTCAACTAGTACGAACTTTGATTTGAACTCGTGCTCTTTGAATCTTGATTTGTTCTTCACTCTTGAGCTTGAACTTGATTTCTTGAACTTGAACTCGATTGTTTGAAGCTTGAAACTTGTAGAGAAATTTGCGGCGTTTGATCCACGAGCTCTCTCTTATTTTTTGTTATAACTTCTGGTATCTTTTCTGGGTTATGAAGATCCCTATTTATAGTTGTGGGAGAGAAGAATTATGATAAGAACAAACTCTTTCCGACCAATCAAATTGAAGTGTGACATGGCCGCATTTGATTGGCTAGAACATGTCACTTGCACACATGACGCGGTTTTATTGGCCTTTTGATTTGGCTTGGCATGCCCTGTCATTTTGACACGTGGCATGATCCTATTGGCTCTTCCGTTTGACTTGGCATGCCACGTCATATGACATGTGGCACCAAACTGAGCCTCTAGGAAGATGACATATTAGGATTAATGAAGTGGGCTCATCACTTTAGCCCAATTAAATGGACTAGCCCAATAGATTAAGACTTATTTATTTAATCTATATATATTGTACTTATATAATTAATTCAATTATATTTACTCATAATATTTATTTGAATCTAAATTTAAAATATAGTCCAAATTATTTTATGAATTTACTTTTAATAAAATTTATATATGTACAAATACCCCTACTTCAAGATTTGTCGGATTTAAACTAGTTGAATTTGAAAGGCAAGGCTTGGAGCAAACATCAAATGGTCATACATGCTCTTGCGTCAAATTGCAATATTAGTTGCCTGTCAAAATTTTAAAGTTGCCTAGCTTAGTGAATTCCGAAATTGTTCCTCTCTTCCTTTCCTTTTGAACACTTTGTACATTTCCTTAAGTTGCCAGTCATTCAACCTTTGGGTTAAAGAGATTGATTATATACGTAATGAGTTCCACAATAATATAACTCGCTGCCAAAGCATGACAGGTATGTTCCTTCTGGTTTTAAGCACACGTACATAGGAACAATTAAATGGAGCATAAAACTTTAGTCACTTTCAACAACTACATCAATGGATAGATTTGCCATGTAGCAGCAAAAGATTTCCAACCTTCATATGGATATAGCCTTTTAGCAGGAAGACCAATTACATTCCATCGTACTTCATTCAAATAATAATTGGGACATTATATATTTTTTTAACTTATGCGACTGAATTTAGAATGAAACTCTAAGCTGCCTACGTATCTCGGTAAAGAAAATCAAATCATACCATAGTTCAGAATGGGTATTTTTTAATATTTTTTATGTCCTAACTTTTGCCTAGTTATATTTCGAAGTTTTCAATCTAGCGGGCTCTTTTTTTTTTATGGTGGGTCGTACACAGTTTAGACTCATGCCGGCCAGAAGTGTAGGAACATGCAGTTTAGGCTCATGCGTCAAGGAGCATTGCAATTTCAAGGGTAATACTTCAAAAACTTGCCATTGATAGGGCCGATTCTCTTGCCATCTGCATCAACCAGCTTGTAAGCCCCACAGAGTAAGCTTCTTGTGTGACATATGGCCCATCCCATTTTGAATTGAACTTTCCTACAGACTTATGGGAAGTAATAATGAGTCTTCGTATGGCAATGACTTGATCTCCTACTTGAAAGGATCTCGGGCGAACTCTTTTACTGAAGGTGCGAGACAATCAAGCTTGATAACATTCAAGACTTTGTTGAGCTTCCAACCTCTTCTCGTCAAGAGCCTCTAACTCTGTTAATCGAAGTCGAGCATTTTTTTCATCAGTGATCCCTTCTTGAATAGCTAATCATAATGAAGGTATTTGACGCTCGAGTGGCATGACGGCTTCGACTCCATAAACGAGTGAATAAGGGGTCATTTGTTGGCTTGGGGTGAGTTGTCCTACATGCCCACAAAGCTTCTTCCATACGGTCATGCCAATTTCTTTTGGATTTGGAGACGACTTTCTTTAGTAAGTTGCATAGAGTCTTGTTGAATGCCTCGGCTAGACCATTGGCGGCAGCATTGTACATAGAAGAGTTACGTTGCTTGAAGCTAAAAAAATCACAAATCTTGTTCATCAACCTATTATCGAATGACTTACCATTATCTGTTATTATATAACAAGGGATGCCAAAACGATAGATGACATTCACTCGGATGAAATTTGCAACGTTCTCCTTCTTTACTTCCTTGAGGGCAACAACTTCAACCCATTTTGAGAAGTAGTCAGTTGCAGAGAAGATGTATAAATGCCCACCAGAGGATTTTGGCAGTGGTCCAACAACATCCAGTCCCCAAGCGTCAAATGGCCATGATGTAACATTCGGATGTAACACTTCAGGAGGCTGATGAATAAAATTTGCATGGAATTGCCAAGCGTAGTCCAAGCAATCTTTTACCATCGTTGGCCAATAATATCCCATCTTTTTTATATGGAAGTAGAGCTTGGTCCAGATTGATGTGATCCATATAACCCAGAATGTGCTTCTTGCAAATCTTGGATGGCTTTATCTTCTCCTAAGCATCGCAAGAGTACTCTCTCAAATGATCTTCTAAATATAGTATCTTTGTAGTAAAGGAAGCGAGGTGCACAACGGCGGATTTCAGTCATTCTCCTTGGATTTTGTGGGAGTATCCCGTAGCTCAAGTAGTCAATAATGGGTTGTTGCCATTCTTCCTTCTCAGCTTCAGAAACTGCGACAAGATGCTCGAGTTCATTGTCTTCCTTTCACCCTCATTTGGCGGCAGTACTACCCATTTTTGGCAGATAGTAACTTACGCTTGATCAGGCAGGGTAAGGATGAAACTAAGGAAGCTAAAGCATCATCCTTCTTATTTTCTTTCCTAGGTACATGTTGAATAGTCACATTACCTACCCATCCCATCAATATTTTAGCATAATTATGATAAGGGCGTAGTTCAATTTTCTTGACCTCGTAGCTACCTAGAAGCTGGTTAACCACTAATTGGGAGTCACCAAAGACTTGCAACTGCTTCATATCGACAGCCATTTCAAGCCCAAGTATTAGTGCTTGATATTCAGCAACATTGTTGGAACAGAGTTCTGGCAAAGTGAAGGAGTAGGGCAGAATTTCCCTTTGAGAAGTGACAAATACTACGCCAGCACCAGCTCCTCCGTGATGTGAAGCACCATCAAAGTACATCGTCCATGGAGGTTGAACTCCAATGATCATTGCGTCCTTATCAGATAGTTCTTCAGTTAGCTCCCAATCATTAGATTTAGGGTGATCTGCTAAGAAGTCCGCTAAGGTTTGTCCTTTTACAACCTTTTGGGGAACGTACACAATCTCGAATTGTTGAAATTGGAGGTACCATCTCGCTAGTCGATCACTAAGAACAAGTTTTGACATCACGAACTTGATGGGCTTTGCTTTAGAAACAAGACGAACAACATGAGCTTGAAAGTAGTGCCTCAACTTTTGAATTGAGAAGACTAGCGTCAAACACAACTTTTCGATTGGCGAAATTCAGCTTGTTTGGTGTCATCATCCTACTTAAGTAGTAAAGAGAGTTTTCTTTCCCCTCACTATTTTCTTGGGCCAATAGTGCTCCAACAGACCTTTCTTGTGCCGCAATTTATCATATCACTGGCTTTCAAGGTATAGGGGATGCTAAAACAGGAGGCTTCAACAAGTACGATTTAATGCTCTCAAAGGCATTGCTACACGCTTGTCCCACTCGAAAGGGACATCTTTCTTCATAAGGCGACTGAATGGTTGGCATCTCCCAGATAGATTCGAGACGAATCTTCTAAGATAAGCTAGCTTTCCTTGCAAACTTTTCAATTCATGTATATTTCGAGGCTTGAGCATTTTCAAAATTGCATCAACTTTGGCTTGATCAATTTCGATCCCTCGATGTCGGACAATGAAACTAAGGAAATTTCTAGAAGTAACTCCAAGGCACATTTCAATGGATTCATCCTAAGTTGGTACCTCCAGAGCAATTCAAACAATATTCTCAAGTCTTTCAAGTGGTCGCCCCTCTTTCTTGATTTTACCACCAAGTCGTCCACATAGCATTCGACATTCTTGTGGAGAAGGTCATCAAAGATATTCTGCAAAGCCTTTTGGTAACTAGCACCAGCGTTCTTCAATCCAAAAGGCATTACTTGTAGCAATAAATACCCTTGGGGGTGCGGAATGCAATAAGCTCTTCATCTTTTGGTGCCATACGAATTTGGTTATAGCCTAACGAACCGTCCATGAAAGACATTGCCTCATAACCAGTAGCAGCATCAAGCATCAGTTCTGGATAAGAAAGCAGGAACTGATCTTTGGTACACGCATTGTTGAGATCCCTAAAGTCAATGTACGCCCTAATCTGGCCATTTTCTTCCTTACATGGACAATACTTGATACCCCATGTTGGGTATTTAAGTTTACGAATAAGCCAGCTTCAATGAGTTTGTTAACTTCACTTTCAATCAAGGGAACCAAGTCCGGCCTGAAGCGCCGTTGAGCTTGCTTAACAGGCCGAGCGCCATTCTTGACTGCTAGGTGATGGACTGCTGCTTTAGGGTCCAAGCTAGGCATCTCTTTATAACTCCAAGCAAAGACATCCCTAAATTCCTTGAGTAACTCAACATGAGTGCTTTCTTCATTAACTTCTAGTAAAGCACTTAGGTAAGTGGGTCTTGGCTCTTCATCAGTGCCAAGGTTAACTTCTTTTAAGACATCGACTATTGTCTTCACCTCTTCTTCAAGTTCAGGTAGAGCATCTTTTGCATCTTCATCTTCTTGAGGGTCCCTATTGTTGAAGGATATGTGATAACACGGTGAAACATCCTCCAATTTCTCATCCTCCTCTATTAGAGACAAAATATATTGCTCGTTTTCTACAGTGACGTGATATGAAGAGCCCACGCTTTCTTCATCTTCGTCATGTTTCTTGGTGTAGACCATAGTATATGGCTTCACCTTCAGTATCTCTTCATATGAAACCACAAGTTTTGTTTGTCGACTCATTCTAGAAGGAGCCAAACTTTGGAAATCCTTAGAGATCTTATGGATTTTGGGCGAAGCGGATGTTCTTATACTTTGATAATTCCTCTGGAACTTGTCCCCTTCTTCAATGGACCCAATATCTCAAATACGGAAGACCTCACAGTTGGTTTTCCAAGCCGATCAAAGACTGAAGGTCTGTTAGAACTGGTAGATTTATCTTCTACAGTGATATAATTATTGCTTGCCCTTCTTATGAAGATGTGAACTGGTGATGGTTGCTTGTACCCCAGACCTTCAGGTGGTTGCCTTGCAGCAGCTTCTAACGGGAGCTTCCCTAATTTTGACGGCTCATTAGGATTGTATCTAGCCTTTGCATATAACTTGTAAGCATTGGAATTAAAACCTTCAGCCGTACGCTTTGTAGGAAGTGCTATATCTTGTGGTGAATTCTTAGACACAAAATTTTTAAGTAGCTTCGAGGACGAGTTTATCGCCTCAATCCATTTGATCGGAAAAGTTAACCCCTTTAACATGTTTGTTTGGAGATTAGATGATTTACCTTCATCTTTCTTCTTTCTAGGGACATATTGGAGTACAGAAGTTACTTTCTTACCGTGATATACAATGTTCCCTTTATGAGATATATTTGGGTTAGGTTGTACCTCCTCAGCAATAGCTTTGGTTTTGTCGGCAACCTCCTCAGATCTCTTAGTTGTGGACTCGTCATTCTTGCTATTCATGACATCATCAACTTTTAGCTCTTTCACAATGTGGTTCTTCAAGTAGAACTTTGCATCTGCGAAGTGCGACCTGATCACACCTATGGCTCTTTGCCTCCCTTGGTTGAATCCTTGGATCATCATGACTTTCCGAGAGTTTGTTCATGGGAATACCAAATTCTTTCACAATGCGAATTGGCAAGATGTTCACTGAGGATCCTCCATCAACCAAAATTCGATTTACCCTTTCATCACGCATATAGCCAACCAGGTATAACAGGCAGTTATGAAGAGTGTCACCTAGTAGAAGATCGTCATTTGTGAACATAACTTTTTCCTGCACGCGTTAACTTCTTGAGGAATAGACTCGATGAGATTTTTTGAAGGTGGTGCCAAGGGTAGGTCCTCTCTCTTTTCTTCCCCTTTATCAGCTTTGCAATAAGAGGCCTCAATACCATCACGGGAAATCTTCACGCAGAACTAACATGGCAAGAAATCCTCTAAGGTCACTGGATGTCGTGGCTTTTGAGGGTAATGCACCTCCACTTTTGCTTTCTTCGAACACCTAACTGGATTTTATTTCCTTGGTCTTTTTACCATCATTTTCCTTGTTGGTTGTTTTATTGATTCTTTTCGTGGCCTCCTTCTGTGGTGCCTACGACGAGTCACCAGCATCTAACCTTCATCATCACCAGGTTGATCGACTTCAACTTTGTTGTTCTCTACTAATTCTTCATTTTTATTTTCTCTAAAACTACATAACCCATTTGGGCTGAAAGAGCCAAAGGAGATAGAGACTTGGTTCGCGATTTCTTTCTCGTCTTCAAGCACAATCTTCTTTTCACGAGCCAAGTCCATAACTTTGTCCTTGGAGACAAAGCATTTCTCCAGAGGGTAGCTCGCAAGTCGATTGTATTTGCAGTAATTTAGGTCATTCGTCTTCCTAGCTTCATTTGGTTGCTTCATTTCCAAAAGCTCAATGAGATTTAACTCGAGGAGTTCTTTAAAATGGCTGGCACATTAGAATCCAGAAATGGGTACTCCTTCTCTTGCATTTATTTTAAAGTCAACTTTCCACTTGGCTTATCTTGAATAGAAGTGGATTTCGTACTCTGCTACTTGGTCACCTTCGTTGTGAACTTCACAGGTGATGTGTTGAAATTCATAGCTACTTGCTCCATTTCCTGACTTCTTGCTTGTCATTCCCTTTGCGAGGCTCATAGATGGGCAACCTTTCATTTCCAGCAAAGGCCATGCTCAACTCCATGTCATGGGCACGAGTCGCAAGTTCTTCAAATGTGCTAGGCTTGATACCTCGCAAGATGTAGTGTAGTCCCCAGTGCATGCCTTGGATGCATATCTCTATGCCAGGAGCTTCACTAAGCCTGTCTTTGCAGTTGAGGCTGGCATTCCTCCAATGATTGATAAAGTCGATAACTGGTTTACCCTTTCGTTGACGAGTATTTGTAAGTTCTATCATACTCACAGTATGTCTTGTGTTATAAAAGCGATTGAGGAACTCTTGCTCTAGTTGCTCCCAGCTATCGATAGATTCAGCCTCGAGGTCTGTGTACTAGTCAAAAGCATTTCCCTTTAGCGAGCGGACAAACTGTTTGACAAGGTAATCTCCATAAGTCATAGCATTGTTACACGTCTCAATGAAGTCCGCCACATGGTGTTTTGGATTACCTTTACCATCAAACTGTTGAAACTTTGGAGGTTGATAGCCAGCTGGCATCTTCAACATATCGATCCTTACAATATACGGCTTTGCGTATGTAAGAGAAGACTTGGCAGCAACTTCATACTTATTTTTAATGGTTCCTTCAATGAACTCCTTCAGTTGATCAATTGGAATCATCCCTTCAGATGAGACACGGATAGTTTTAGCGGATGCATTTGTCTTGGGGGGAATCACTCTTTGGAACTTCTGGGAGCTTGCCAGGTGCATGGATAGATTCTTCTTGCATCAAGATTCCCACCCTGATTGTTAGCTTGTCAATTCTAGCATCTTGATTTTGCATGTACTTGGTCAAGCCAACGATTGCTTCCGTCAAATTTGCCAACTGCTCCTCCACAGATGAAGCATTTGTCACCATGGCTTTGCATGATTGTTGTCGATGATGGGGAGTAGCATGTATTATCACATAGATCCTTGATTGGATTACGTTCTGCGGTGTAAGTGGAGAGGATCCATCACTTGAAGCATCATCATCTTCCTTCACAGCAGAGGTCTTGGATCCGAAGAGGTCAAGTAGAGCAAGAGTTTTCTTAATCTTTTTAGCAACATCGCTTCCTCCTTCGGGTGCGTTTGTGGAAGATCTTGCTCTTTTTGAGGATAAAGATCTATAAATAGGGGTTGATGCGAACAACACTTGGAGTACTTTTTGTCATAAAGAGCTTGCTTTGCTCCTCGTAACTGGTCCAAAGCTTCCAAAGGTAACATCGAGGATGCATCCCACATCAGCATAAAACCTGAAATTAGCAGCCTTATTGGAAGTTGATCTGGGGTTGATTTTCCTTGAAGCCATTTCGATGTTCTTAAACTTTGATTATTGAAATGTTAAGATAAGGGGTACAGATTGGCTTACTGGGCGTGCCAGAATTTGTAGACGATAAATTTACGTCGAGAAAATAAAATCAAGACCGAAAATATTACAACACTCGTAGTATTCGATTTTAAATAATATAAGTGTACAATCTCTATGAATCCTCTGATTCTTCTTTCCAATAGTAAATAAATCCAAGGGCCTTAGAGCTTGATCTTGAATATGTAGTTGTTACCACAAATAATGATCTTGAATTCAACTAGCACGAACTTTGATTTGAACTCGTATTCCTTGAATCTTTTTTTGTTCTTCGTTCTTGAGCTTGAACTTGATTTCTTGAACTTGAACTTGATTGCTTGAAGCTTAAAACTTGTAGAGAAATTTGCGGCATTTGATCCACGAGCTCTCTCTTGCTTCTTGTTATAGCTTCTGGTGTTTTTTCTGGGTTATGAAAATCCCTATTTATAGTTGTGGGAGGGAAGAGTTATGATAAGAACAAATGCTTTTCGACCAATCAAATTGAAGTGTGACATGCCCGTATTTGATAGGCTAGAACATATCACTTGCACACGTGGCACGGTTTCATTGGTCTTTTGATTTGGCTTAGCATGCCCTATCATTTTGACATATGGCATGATCCTCCACGTCATATGACACATGGCACTAAACTGAGCCTCTAGAAAGATGACATCTTAGGCTTAATGACATGAGCTCATCACTTTAGCCCAATAGATTAAGACTTATTTATTTAATTCATATATATTGAACTAATATAATTAATTTAGCTATATTAGCCCATAATATTTATTTGAACTAATATCTTGAATTTAAAATATAGTCCAAATTATTTTATAGATTTAATTTTAATAAATTTTATATGTCTACAACATCATTACTGGTATATCATGTTTACTTAATTAGGCTCTATTCTGTCTTGTGATCAAATTTTATCTAACTTGGAGATAGAGCACAAAAACAAAAATAGTAATATACCTTATGTGTGAGCGCAAGGAAACAATAAATTTGTACCTTCTCCTTTAAGGGGGTTTCATGGACAGAGATTATATAGCCAACCAGTAGCAAATCCCTTTTGATTTCAACAAGCGCTGAAATCAACATGATGTATACAAAAGTAGTGATACATAGAACATAAGACCATATGAACCACGGTTTGACGTATCTCCTTTCCTACACACCATTTTATTATTCGAATGAAACCATCTTATTTTCCTGTACAAATGAAACTATAGTGTCATGTATGTTGGGTTTTAAGCTTGTTAGAGCTTAAAAATAAAGTGAACGGGAAATTAAGGGAAAAAATAAATTTTTTGAATTTCCCTCTTTGACAAAGTGACATTGTCTCATATTAGAGGAGGAAAAGAGTTTTAACGGGTATATATACAATTACACTTCTTCTAGCTCTTAAAGAGTTGAGAAGAAGGCAAGCCTCGCGCCGTCGTCGTTGTCGTCATCGCTCGCTCGGCTTTGGCTGCGGCTTCGGATTTGGTCAATTGATCTGATTGATTGATTAATTTTTTCCATATTGGAGGAGAAAAAGAGTTTTGATGGGTATATATACAATTACACTTCTTCTAGCTCTTAAAGAATTGAGAAGAAGGCAAGCCTCGCGCCCGTCGCTCGCTCGACTTCGGAATCAGATTCGAATTTGGTCGACTGATTTGATTGATTGATTATTTTTTATGGACCAAATTTATTTGTTAATATTAATGCAATATTATTTAATCCAAATTAGATCGTTTCTGTAACGATAATTTAATTTTTCCTCTGTTTTAATTTTTTCGTTATAATTTGAATTTGGCAGTTTGCATAAATGACTGTTTTATAAAACAACCATTTTGAGTTGCAGCCTTACATGAAGAGCTGCACTCTTCGGTATTATCCGACGTTTTGGCTATAAATACATGAACTCTCCCTCAGATTTTTCTTATGAAAATTCTAATTTCTCCTTCTTCCTTCTGCATTATTTTTAACGGAAAGAAAGCAGTAAGTGTGATTTACTACTGATCTTTTAGTTCGTTGGTCACTGGAGTTTGAAGTACTGCAACGCCAGTGAGGATAATCCATTCTATCCTAGGAGAAAATAATCAAACACTATGAATTTAGGGGGCTCGGATTAATTTTGTTCTTCTACATTTCTTATTTTACGTTGTTTCTATTTTTGAATATCGAATAGAGCATACTAACAAGCTTAAGGAACTTAATTATTTTTTATGTATTCATCTTATATTCTATTTGTGGGAGACTAAATCCTAGTTATTTCTACTCTTAGTTTGGACTAAAATCTTTGAATTTTCTACACCTTGGTTGAGATTAAATTCCTTGGACTTTCTACTCAATTATGAGATTAAAATCTTTGAGATTTTCTACTCGTTGTGTATTCAGTTTGAAGATATAAAATCTTCACCGTGGTATTTAATCTATTTTTGTTAAAGTTTATTCGGTTCAAAGATTTTAAATACTTCACTATTAATTAATTTTGTTTCTATTTTGTGACTAACAGAAATGACAAAAACAGGAACCCCCGCGGTTGGCTCTACGAGCAATATTGCTACTTCCATTCGTTCTGTGCCACCACCAGCTCTAGCGGAAAAGCTCAAAAAAATTTCTGGGATTGATTTCAAACATTGGCAACAAAAGATGTCTTCTATTTGGCTAATGTGAGTCTACAGAAGTTCATCAAGGAGGACGTTCGGGTTCTGCCGGAATCAACTCCTGAAAATAAACGTTTTATTGTGACCGAGGCATGGAAGCACTCAGATTTCTTGTGCAAGAATTATATTCTTAGCGGACTGGAGGATGATCTTTACTACGTCTATAGTAATACGAAAACTTCGAAAGAACTATGGGATGCGTTGGAAAAGAAGTATAAAACCGAGGATGCTGGTTTGAAGAAGTTTGTTGCAGCCAAATTTTTGGACTATAAGATGGTAGACAGCAAGTCTGTCATTACAAAAGTTCAAAAACTACAAGTTATAATTCATGATCTCCTTGCTGAAGGTATAATCCGAATTAATGCTTCTACTGAAAGTATTAATTTTGTTACTAGTTACGAATTTGTCATTGAAGGTTTGGTCATAAGGCATTTCAAGTTGCAACAATGATTAAAAAGTTGCCTCCTTTATGGAGGGACTTTATAAACTACTTGAAACATAAGCGCAAGGAGATGAAACTCGAAGATCTCATTGTTCGATTGAGGATCGAAGAGGACAATAAAGCTGTAGAAAAAAAAAGACACGTGGAAACTCAATAATTATGGGAGCAAATATTGTTGAGACTGCTCTAACTCTTTTGAAAAAGAGGAAGAAGTCTTCTAGAGCAAAGAACTATCCCAATAAGAAGAAATTCAAGGGAACCTGAAACAACTGTGGAAAGCTTGGACACAACGCTGCAGAATGTCGTGCTCTGAAGAAAGAGAAGAAAAAGGGTCAAGCAAATATGGTTGAAACAAATGATGATATTGATTACTTGTGCGCTATGTTGTCTGAATGCAACTTAGTGGGAAATCCTAAGGAGTGGTAGATTGATTTCGGAGTCACCTGCCATGTTTGTGCTATTAAAGAAGCATTTGCTTCATATGCTCCTGCTGGGCCCGATAAGACCATTTTTATGGGAAATTCTGCAACAGCCAAAATTGAAGGTTATGGAAAGATATCCCTAAAGATGACCTCTGTCAAGGCGGTGACTCTGAACAACATTTGTCATGTTCCTGAAATACGGAAGAACTTAGTTTCTATTTCATTTCTCGTAGAAAACGGGTTTAAGTGTGTGTTTCTTTCACACAAAGTTGTAATAAGTAAGAACGAGATGTACTTAGAAAAAGGTTACCTTACTGAGGTCCTTTTTAAACTGAATGTAATGGTTGTTGACAATAATAAAATTTTAGCTCCTTCTTACTTACTTGAGTCAAATGATTTATGGCATATATATTTGGGATATGTCAATTATAAAACCTTGTGAAAAATGATTAATTTGGAAGTATTGCCCATGTTTGAATGCGACAAATCAAAATGTCAAATATGAGTGGAATCTAAGTATGTTAAACATCCTTATAAGTAAGTTGAAAGGAGTTCAAATCCTTTAGACTTAATTTACACAGATATTTGCTACATGAAGTCAATACCATCTCGTGGTGAAAAGAAGTATTTCATAACTTTTATTAACGACAATACTCGATAGTGCTATGTTTACTTACTTAATAGTAAAGATGAAGCAATAGATGCATTTAAGCAAATATAAAAATAAAGTTGAAACACAACATAACAAGAAAATCAAAATGATAAGAAGTGATAGGGGTGGTAAATACGAATCTCCTTTTGAAGAATATGTTTAGTATATGGAATTATTCATCAAACAACGACACTTTACATGCCCCAATCCAATGGGATTGCGGAAAGAAGGAATCGATTATTAAAGGAGATGATGAACACTTTGTTAATAAGTTCTGGTTTGCCACAGAACTTGTAGGGGGAAGCCATTCTTATGGCTAATCGGATACTAAATCGATTATCCCATAGCAAAATACAATCCATTCCATATGAAAAATGGAAAGAAAGGAAATCCAACTTGAATAATTTT
>MCJB01001148.1:126450-182802 GCA_002018475.1 Nicotiana obtusifolia | reverse complement strand
AGGGGGGGAGGGGGAGGAGGGATGTTTGGCAAAAGTACAAGTTCCTAAACCCAAAAGAGTAAAGATAGGACCGAAAATCATTGATTGTGTTTTCATAGGATATGCAACAAATAGTAAATCATATCGATTTCTGGTTCATAAATTAAAAAAATCCTGACATTTACAATAATACAGTTATAGAATCAGATAATGCTGAATTTTTCAAAAATTTATATCCGTATAAAAAAGAATGTGGCCCCATTGGTGAAGGATCTAAATGACCTAGGGAAGAAACAAAAGAAAGTATACAATTAGGAGGATCCAAAACGTAGTAAACGTCAAAGAACGTCTGCTTCATTTGGACCAATTTTGTGATTTTCTTATTGGAAAATGAGCCTCAAATATTTAAAGAAGTTATGTCTTCTTCCGAATCATTATTTTGGAAAAAGGCAGTCAATAGTGAAATAGAATCCATACTAAACAACCATAATCTTCCTCTATGCAATAAACTGTTGGGTTCTAAATGAATTTTTAAGAGGAAAATGGAAGATGGTGGAACTAATGACAACTATAAGGCAAGACTTGTAGTCAAAGGGTATAGACAAAGAGAAGGTTTTGACTATTTTGATACATACTCTCCAGTTACAAGAATTATGTCCATACGAACGTTAGTAGCATTAGCTGGGATATATGGTCTTGAAATTCATCAAATGGACGTTAAACGACCTTCTTAAATGGAGATTTGGAGGAAGAAATTTACATGAAACAACCCCAGGGGTTTATGGTTATAGGTAAAGAAAAGAAGGTACGTAGACTTGTTAAGTTGCTTTACGGACTAAAACAAGCACCCAAACAATGGCATGCGAAATTTGACCAAACAATGTTGTCAAATGGTTTTAAGATAAATGAATGTGATAAACGTGTGTACATTAATACAAATCACATAGTCATTGTCTGCCTAGATGTAGATGATATGCTGATAATGAGTAATGACACTGCCAACATAAATGCGACTAAGTGTATGATAACTAGCAAGTTTGATATGAAAGACTTGGGAGTTGCCAATATAATTCTGGCTATTAAGATCCATAAGACTCCTCAAGGTCTGGCATTGTCACAATCTCATTACATTAAAACAGTACTTGAAAAATTCAAGTACTTGGATTTTAAAGTTGCAAAGACTCCAATTGATGTGAATCTTGCACTTGCAAAGAACAAAGGCCAAAGCATATCACAATTGGTTTATGCTCGTGTACTGGGATGTTTAATGTATATCATGAATTGTATTCGATCAGATATAGCTTGTGCTATAAGTAAATTGATTCGATATACGAGTAATCTAGGTCAATCTCATTGGACGGTGATGAAACGAGTTTTAGGTAATTTAAAACATACCCAGGAGTTTTCTTTGCAATACAGTAATTATCCTGCGGTGATTGAGGAATACTGTGACGCAAATTGGATCACCGGTTCAACTGATTCTAAATCCACAAGTGGAAATGTATTCACTATTGGTGGAGGAGCAGTATCTTGGAAGTCGTCTAAACAAGCTTGTATTGCCCGCTCTACAATAGAGGCTAAGTTCATAGCCTTAGATAAAGCCGGTGAAGAAGTTGAATGGCTCCAAAATTGAAAGATATTCCATTTTGGCCCAAACCATTGGCACCAATATGCATACATTGCGATAGTCAAATGACAATTGGAAGGGCTAGGAGTGTTATATATAACGGTAAATCTCGTCATATATGACGAAGACATAAAACCGTTAGGCAACTACTCTCTAGGGGGATTATCACAATTGACCACGCAAAATCAAGTGATAATGTGTCGGATCCGCTTACAAAAGGCCTTAGTAGAGAGGTTGTTGAAAAATCATCGAGGGGAATGGGACTATGGCTAGGGATAAGTCATTGTGGCGGTAATTCTACCTAGAAGACTAGAGATCCCAAGATCTAGGTTCAAGGAGATCAAACAAAGTCATTAATGACGGTTCAATATTGTCAACTAAAATTTTTGGTCCATTCTCATGATGAGAAAATGTTCAGTACCAAGGATAAAGCATTAAGGCAATGTAATAGTTTTTAAATTTGATATGGGGTATATGAAAGAGTGTATTTAAGGGATGACATGTTTAGGAATCACCTACGTAAGTGTAAAGTGTTAGCCGCTTCAAGTAGAATTTTGCAAGGCTAGTTCTCTACGCACTTATGAAACCAAAGACGGTTAAGGGTTGATCGTGCGACTTATGGTTGTTTAGGTATACACCAAAGTTCGATGGTTCAAAGATACCAAATCTACCGATTGATTGAGTATATCCAACATAAGTTCACTACGGAAAATTCAAAGGGAAACCTCCTTATCCAAATGCAATTAATCCTTGCTTGTAAATCACACAATTTTTCATGCATATTTTCATGATATAGCCGTTCCCCATTCATGTAGGGGATTGTTGGGTTTTAAGCTTGTTAGAACTTAAAAATAGAGAGAATGGGAAATGGAGGAAAAAATAAAAATTTTAAATTTTTCGCTTTGACAAGGGACATTGTCCCATATTGGAGGAGGAAAAAAGTTTTGATGGGTATATATACAATTGCACTTCTTCTAGCTTTTAAAAAGTTGATAAGAAGGCAAGCCTCGCGCTGTCGTCGTCGTCACTCGGCTCGACTTCGGCTTCGGATTTAGTCAAATGATCTTATTGATTGATCAATTTTTTGGATCAAATTTATTTGTTAATATTAACACAATATTATTTAATCCAAATTAGACCGTTTCTGTAATGGTAATTTAATTTTTCCTGTTATAATTTGAATTTGGTGGTTTGCGTAAATGACTATTTTATAAAACAGTCATTTTGAGTTGCAACCTTACATGAAAGTTGCAACTCTTCGGTATTACCCAACACTTTGGCTATAAATACATGAACTCTCCCTCAGATTTTTCTTGCGGAAATTCTGATTTCTCCTTCTTCTTTCTGCATTGATTTTAACAGAAAGAAAGCAGTAAGTGTGATTTGCTACTGATCTTTCAAGTCGTTGGTTACTGAGGTTTGAAGTACCACTACACCAATGAGGGTAATCCGTTCTGTTCTAGGAAAAAAAATAATCAAACACTGTGAATTCAGTGGGATCGGATTAATTCTGTTCTTTTACATTTCTTATTTTACATTATTTCTATTTTTGAATATATTTTCGAATACAACATACTACCAATGTAACACAAAAACAGCACCAAATCTAAAATTTTAACATAAGTAAAACACGGAATTCATGTATAATCTCAAAATGATACTCCCTGTACCATAAGAAGCAACACGAATATTGATATGGCATACGAAATGCCAAGGTTTCCATTGGCTCAACCAAATTGATTAAAGGTTGTCGGCTCTTCATGAAATGGGTTATTTTCGGAGTTGGTTAAAGTCTCGTGTTGATAACATGCTAAGAAACTAAGTTTAAAGTAACAATATAAAATATGAAAATAGATAAGAGATATAGAGCGGGAGGAGAGAACTTTCATATTTAATCAAGTATTTTCCAAGTGTGTACAATGCGATGCTCAAACCCTCTATTTATAGGATGATATTTAGGTATGAACATGATATTAACTATTGAAATAATGGGGAAAAATCGTAGAGGAGGTTATAGGGATGTGGGAGTTACAACAATAATGATAAGAAGTAATACCGGAGATTATGAAGAAGAGTAATGGGAATAAGTTCTTTAGAAATTATAGACATCCACTACATAGATAATATTTCATAACATATTCCTCATTTTAAACTTTATTTTCTAACTAATTTGAGCCATTTCAACAACGTTCACTTCATTGTTAAACTCCGTGAAGTGAAGGAAAATCTTGTTGTTGGGATTTTGAACCTTTATATACTATTAAGAAGATATGAATATTTTAATTCAAGGTCCTAAAATATCCAAAGCCATACTAAAACTCAAGAAATTGAAATAAACATCATATGCAGGTACAAAGGCATTAACATAGTTATTGCTATTGAAGATTTAATAAGTAAATAAAAGCATGATCCCTCAAACATCTTAAGCTTTTAGATAAAATGGTTACGAGCATCAATAACGATAGCCGATAAGACAAAAGAAAAATCATACAAGACAAAGCGAATTTTATGCTTCTAATCTAAACGTCACAGAATATAATACGTTGATGACAAACTTAAGGAGTTTAATTGCATAATAAATGCTTTATCAGTTGGTGATCACATAAGTAGTTAGGAAGAGGTTCAGAAATAAATTAAAGGAATCAAAAGTAAGACCCCACATTTAATAATTTATCTATGCTTCAAGATAAGGATATGTCGTTGAAATATTTACTTGCAATTCACATTATTGTGATCTAGGTATTTGCAAGTGCACCGACAAAAATTGTAATAAATAATTATATATTTGGAAAATAAATAATTATATATTTGGAACTGCAAAAAAAAAAAAAAAAAAAAAAATAGGTAAGGTAAAGGTGGATACTTTGAATTGGAAGAAGAGTTATTGGTTTTGTGAACTCTTAGAAGATGTAACATTTTACAACTAGTCAAACTGTATCAATGTATTTCAAACGTTAATCATTTTACTAAAAAATTTTAAAAATATTTGACATATTAGAAGACAAGAAGGTATTTTTACTTTTTTTTTTCACCCTGTCCAATTAGTGGAACATTCATTAACTAAAACATTTATTAATTGTACACCGTATTAAAATATAATTTTACTTTTGCGTATCCATTTTAACAAATCTTGAGGCAAATTATTATTTTTTATTTTATCCTTATCATTAAATATTTATTTTCGAATTATTTTCAGACTTTTTGAAATACTAATATCATTACGAATACTGTGGTAAAATATGTACTTTATTATTTTTTTAAAGGAAGTGCAAATCTGTTGTGAACAAGTAAAAGTGAACGTAAAGAGTAGTATACTAATATTTTGATGATTAGAACTATTAAATATTTTTTAATAGCACATAAAAAATATTAGGTATTAGAGGTATATCATATATACTGAACATTCTTTGTCAGAAAATTTTTTCACTTCTTTCAAGTTGAACACCGTTGCAGAAATTCCAGATTTTGCCACTGATGTAAACACATTAGTAGCCTGTTTGGCCAAGCTTCTTTTGAGGCAAAAGCGCTTTTGTCGTCAAAAGTGTTTCTTGTCTAAACTTAAGGTGTTTGGCCAAGCATTTGAAAGGAAAAAAAAATGCTTTTGAGAAGAAGTTGAAGCACTTTTGGAGAAACAGAAAAAATTAGTTTCTCTCCAAAAGTACTTTTTTTTAAAAGTATTTTTGAGAAAAATATATTTAGAAGTATTTTTAAAGCTCGACCAAACACTAATTGCTGCTCAGAAGTGTTTTTCAAATTAATTAGTCAAACACAAATTGCTTCTCACCAAAAATACTTTTGAAAAAATTACTTTTAAGGAAAAATACTTCTCAAAATAAGTTAATTTTTACAACTTGACCAAACAGACTATAAGAGACTAATAATGTAGACAGGAAGAGTAATAATTTTGTATACTACCAATAAATATAATTTAAATCCATGAACCAATTATTGTCATATGCCTAGGATTGATATTAAGCATGGACCATAATAAACCTTTTAGTTAAAGTAGCAATCCAATTGAGGTGACAGTCACTATATTCAGGAGCGGATCTACGTTATTCATGCCGGGTGTTGAAGCACTCATTAACCTCGATACAAAATCTGTATAATTATATAGAAAATATAAGGAATACTGGTATAAAGAACTAACAAGCACCCATTAAACAAAAAGTGTGTTTTGGATAAGAGATAAGAATAAAGTACACAAATATGAAATACTTAGAGATCGATTCTTGCATCAATCAATTTTTTTATATGACCAAAGAGTGAGCACGAACAACCTTAAATCCTGGATCCACCACCGACTATCTTCCCAAGTACACACAACAATAATGTCTCGTGAAAAATACTGGTAACGGCTAAACCAAATGCCTATCACTGCAATTAAAGATTCCCCATTTTTTCTCCTCACTACCTTCCAACTCCCTTTTATTATAAACCAAAATTCAACACTCTTTTGCTGTACGCATTCAATAAAACCCATTTTCTATCAAAAAAAGAGAGAAGCAAAATGGAGGGATTATCAGTATCAAAAAGTGTATACAGTGGATTAAAGGCTTACTGGAGGAGGAAGAGGAAAGGGTATGAGAGGCTAAACGGAGCGGGTCGGAGAAGGAAGATCCGGGTCGAATATTTATCCACGGAAAGACGTTCTAAATGTAAGAGAGGAAGGTTCTGGAAGATAAATCTGAGACCAAGGCTGAAACTGAAGCGTTTTTCGCCGAAGAAATTGCTGTTAAACATGCGCGATGCATACGTGAACATGATGTTGAAGATTGCTAATTCGAGGGTTATGAGCGGCGGCGGATTAACAGGTGATTATGGAGTTAGTGGATTCGGAATGAGGCAATTCAAAGAATATGATGAGAAGATGATTGTGGAGATTTATAAGTCCATGGTTATGGCGCAGGGACAATTGGTAAACCGCGATGCTGCTGCCGCAAAATTTCGCACTGAGATTATGTGCCAACAGTAATTAATCTCACCAGATTACGGGTACTTTTTATATTATGTTGGATTCTCACAAAGTCCACTATAAGTCAGAAATTGTTCCTCAATTTCTTCTACTAAGAAATTCTTACGGTTCAGAAATATGCGCCGCGCGCTGTATGCTAGTAGTATGATTTTACAAGTTTTTATCTATCACCTCATTTTACTAGTTTTTATCCATCGAAGGTGTAAATACATTATAAAGTTTATTTAAAATCAAGGGAAACTATCAGTTATGTCTATTTATAAATAGCTTATTAAAAAAATTAGTTAATTCATAAAATATTACTAATATTAATCAAATATTATCAATATTAACTAATTAGATATTTGTAGCCAAAAAAAAGGTCAAATTTTTGCTTTCTTTTGAGTGAGTGTTATTAGAATATATCTGGTACGTCTTAAGGAGCTTAAATCTCAATTTTAGAATGATTGTGTGGAGTTTTGAGGTGGTTTGAATTGAAAATTCGAAGCAGAAGATACAACAAGAATAACCCAGTGGGATCCTACAAGTGGGGTCTGGGGAGAGTAATGTGTAAGCATACCTTACCCCTACCATGGAGGACAGAGAGAATATTTCCGAAAGACCCTCGGCTCTAGAGGAAGAATAGGAACAAGTAAATACAACAACAACCCAATGGGATCCCACAAGTGGGGTCTGGAGAGGGTAACATATACGCAAACCTTACCCCTTCCCTACAGGGTAAAGAGACTGTTTCCGAAATATCCTTGGCTCGAGAGGAAGAATAGGAACAAGTAAATAACAACAACAAGGCCAGGAAAATGATATCTAACAACATAAGGATTGGAGAAAAATAAATGGAAGAAAGCAGTAGCAATAACAAAAGCAATAGCCACAAGCAGTAACACGAGAGGGTACTAGAACATCGAAGCAGAAGATAGTACTAAAACAACCCTAATACTGGCATTCGAAGAATCGAAGACAATGTACTAGTCAGCTAGCCCTATTCGAAGTAGAAGATGAACATGAAAAATAATGATATGTATATCAAACTGTATATCATTTGTATATCACATTTGATCATATGTGTATTAAATATGTATCACATGTATATCTATGTATACATGTATGTGAGATATATGCGTGATACATGTTTGATACATATGTGACAAAAGAATTTTGATACCAAATATATCTGAACCACCTCTAATTTTTCTCTAATTTTGTATATTAACTCATCTATATGTTTTTAATGAAACCATACCCATTGAAAAATATCCTTTTTTGCTTAGATTTTTAAAATCTTGTATATATATTTTTTTTATATTTCATCACCTTATTTGCTATCTTATCCATGAAATTTCATTTCCGTCTTATATCTAATGTTGTTGATCACGCTTAAGAATATGAAAGGAGATCGTTGCATGTGATTCTTGGAGAGAAAGAACCTTATTTTAATGAGTTTTTAATTTTTATATGTGCTTGACTCGTTTTAGTAAGTTTATGATTAATAGATAAATATTGATAACTTGGAATTTATTTGGAACATTTCTGTAAGATTCCCTAAAATCAAACTATATCCCAAAAAGGGAATAACTTGATACAATAATTGGTTACATCGAATATGTAAGAATTCCTTAGTCAAGGCTAGAAATTCAGTCAAAACCGTCCATCGCGACCGACCGAAATACTGAAATCGAACGATTTGTGAAAATACTTTCTATTTTAATTTTTTTCGACCGAATTTAGTTTTCTTTGCGTCAAAATGCGAAGAATTATTTTTGCGTCCCAAAAAGTTTATTTTTCAAAATCGGTCTACTTCGGCTAGTTTTTTATTTAGATAAATTAATATTAAAAAAAAATGACCGAAGTCGATCGGCTAATTCGGTCGGTCATATTAAAAAATCGACCAATTCTGATCTGTTATTGTTAATTTTTTATAACAAAATCGACCGAAATGAATTATTATTTTCACACAAAAATGCAATTAAAGAGTATAAATTAAATTAAAAAAAGTTTTATATCAAAAAACATCAATGATCTAGTGGTAAAATAGTATCTTGCCACAAGTAAAAATCCCAATTTTATTCTCAGATGATGTATTTTTTAATTATATGATTTAAAAAAATAGACAAAAGTCGGTTAGTTTTTTCGGTCGTCGTTTTCTTTTGGGTCGGGTGTGGAATTTGATTAACCGATCAAATCAGTCGGTTGTGATTAAAGGGGATCGGTTAGCTCTATCGACCACTACAAATTGATCTCTTTTCGATCAAGTTTTTGTCAATTATTAATCGATATTGGATCGGTTTTGATTGAATTTCTAATAGTGATTACTGCCTTTGTTTCAATTAGTGTGGTACTGTTTAATTGAGTACGAATTTCAAAAAGATTAAAAAAAAATATTCAAACTTGTGATCTTAATCTCTTAGACGTACCATGATTAAAAGTTTATCCAACATGTACTGCTTTAGTTCTCGCATAGATGGAAGATGGGCTTGCAAGAGAAAAATGACTAAATTTCAATGTCATTTCAGATATATATTGATATCTAATTGGTACATTTCCAAATGAATTTGAAGCTATAAATAGGAAAAGTTTGGTTATCTTTGTTGGGTTTAAGCTTAGTTTAAAATAAAGAGTGAATGAAAAATGAAAGAAAAAATAAAATATTTGAATTTTCTTCCTTGACAAAGGGACATTGTCCCATATTGGAGGAAGAAAAGGTTTTTAATAGGTATATATATAATTGCTCTTCTTCTAGCTCTTAAAGAGTTAAGAAGAAGGCAAGCCTCAAGCCGTCGTCGTTGTTGATCGATCGGCTTTGGCTTCGACCTGTATCCAACCCGAACCGCATCCATGCGCGACCTGATTCAGTTCTTCTAAGATTTTATTTAAATTTCTCTCCCATTTTTTAAGTGACTGTTCTGAAGAGTTGTGTACTTTCATAAACAGTACTTCCATTGGCTATAAATTAGTTTGATTCCTCAGATTTTTACTTACGAATTTTTTGAACTTTAAGACTTTTCCTTTTTCTGCACAACTAAAATTCCAGTGTGGTTTACAGCCTTCGAGTGGTTCGCTATTTCACCGGCGTTTTTGGTACCAATACTCTGGTGAGTTAAATTGTTCTATCCTGGGAGGATAATATTCTAGCACTGCGGGTATTTGAGGGGAATAATTTCCTTAAGGACACACTGTGTATTCAGTGGGCTCGATTTATTTCAAAGTTACTGTTTCGTTATATTTTTTTTTTTTGGTAGCATAGATTGGTAATAATCTTAAGGAAATTATTTTATTGTAATCTATATTTTGCTTTTGGAGATTAAAGTCTGTGTGGTTTTCTACTCCTTCTCGATTTTTCTTTTCTGATTTGAAGATATTAAAACTTCATCGGATTAGAAACGATTTGAAAAACATAAAAACTTCATTGTTTTCTTTGAAACAGTATATAAAAACTTCGATTTTTATTTATTAAACATACTGTTTATCGTTAATTACAGTATTGTTTATTGTTCTATTTTTTGCCTTAATTGAATTCTTCTGTTGTTGATAGTGAGAAATGGCAACTGATAATGGAAATCCTTCTGCAACTATTGTGGCAACAAGCCGAACTGCTATCCCACCGACTGAAAAATCGGAAAAAATTTCTGAAGCCAACTTCAAAGGATGGCAGCAAAGGGTGTTCTTCTGGCTTACCATGCCTGGTATGCAGAAATTCACCAGTGAAGAACCTCCAGTGCCTACCGCGAACATGCCGGACGACGAGAAATTTATAATTGTTGAGGCGTGAAAACACGCAGATTTTATGTGCAAAGGCTATATCTTAAGTGCTTTGGAAGATGACTTGTACAATGTCTATAGTGCTATGAAGGCTTCGAAAGAATTGTGGGACGCACTTGAGAAAAAGTACAAGACTGAAGATGCATGCTTGAAGAAGTTTGTGGTTGCCAAGTTTCTAGACTATAAATAATAGATAGCGAAACCATTGGAACCCAAGTTCAGGAGCTTCAACTTATTTTTCACGACCTTATTGCTGAAGGTATGATCGTGAATAAAGCATTTCAAGTGGCTGCAATGGTTGAAAAATTGCCTCCTTCGTGGAGAGATTTCAAAGCAGCTATGTCATCTTCTAATACAGCATTTTGAAAGAGGCAATCAATAGTGAGATACAATCAATTTTGGATAACCATACATGGGAATTGGTTGATCTTCCTCCAGAAAATAAACCTTTAGGTTCAAAATGGATTTTTAAACGGAAAATGAAAGTTGATGGCACTATTGACAAATATAAGGCAAGACTTATTGTCAAAGGTTATAGACAAAAGGAAGGTCTTGATTATTTTGATACTTACTCGCTAGTAACGAGGATAATATCTATTAGGATATTAGTGGCACTGGCGGCTGTGTATGGTCTTGAAATCCATCAAATGAATGTTAAAACAGCTTTCTTAAATAGAGAATTGAAGGAAGAGATTTACATGGAACCACCTGAGGGTTTTGTTGTTCCAGGTAAAGAAAATAAAGTGTGCAAACTTGTTAAGTCGCGTTATGGACTTAAACAAGCACCCTAACAATGGCATGCCAAATTTGACCAAACAATGTTGGCAAGTGGGTATAAAATCAACGAGTGGGACAAATGTGTTTATATTAAAAGCACTCCAGGTCATGAAGTCATTGTGTGTTTATATGCTGATGACATGTTGATAATGGGCAAAAATATGGCAGATATAAATGCTACTAAGCGCATATTGTCTAGCAAATTCGACATGAAAGGTTTAGGAGTTGTTGATGTGATCTTAGGAATCAGAATTCACAGGACACCACAAGGTCTAGCATTATCACAGTCTTACTATATTGAAAAAGTACTTGATAAGTTCAAGTATCTGGATTTCAAGATTGCGAAGACTCCAATTGACGTGAATTAAACACTTCAAAAGAATAAAGGTGAAAGTGACTCACAACTGGACTATGCAAGAATATTGGGAAATTTGATGTATATCATGAATTGTACATGACCAAATATAGCATGTGCTATTAGCAAACTGAGTCGTTTTACAAGTAATCCCAATCAAATACATTAGATGGCAATGAAACAAGTTTTGGGGTATCTGAAACATACCCAAAATTATGCTTTGCATTATAACAAATATCCCTCCGTGATCGAGGGATATAGTGATGCAAATTGGATCACTAGATCATCTGAAGTTAAATCCACGAGTGGATATGTTTTTACAATTAGGGGTGGAGCAGTGTTTTGGAAATCATCCAAACAAACTTGCATCGCCCGTTCTACAATGGAATCTGAATTCATAGCTTCAGATAAGGCTGGTGAAGAAGCTGAATGGCTCCGAAATTTCTTGGAAGATATTCTATTTTGGCCCAAACCTTTGGCACCTATATGTATACATTGTGATAGTCAAGCGGCAATAGGCAGGCACGGAGCGTTATTTATAATGAAAAATCTCGTCACATACGACGGAGATAAAATACCGTTGGACAACTACTCTCTAGTGGTATTATCACTATTGACTACATAAAGTCAAGAGATAACGTGTAAGATCTACTTACAAAAGGCCTATCTAGAATGGCAGTTGAAAGATCATCAAAGGAAATGGGATTAAGGCCTAGGACAAGTTATCATGATGGTAACTCTACCTAGCAGACTGAAGATCCCAAAGGTTAGGTTCAAAGAGATCAAATAAAGTTGTAAATGACGGTTCAACATTGTCAAATAACTCAACCTACTCTCATGATGAAGACAATGTTCAGAAATCTAGGTAAAGCATTAAGGCTTTTTGATGAGTCAATAAAGCTTAAAGTTTTTAATGATTTGCTAAGTCTGGTAGGATATGATCAGATAGTGTGTCTATAGGATTACACGTTTAGAAATCACCTATGTGAGTGTGAAGTGTAAGCCGCTTCAAGGGGAATAAAAGTAAAGGCCCAATCTCTAAGCACTCATGAAACCAGTTGGTGTTCATGGCTGAAACGAACACAACCGTGAGAACCATAGATGGTTAAGGGTTGATTGTGTGATTTATGTTGTCTAGGTATACAACAAAACTCGACAGTTCAAAGATATCAAATATACCGATTGACCGAGTATATCCGATATAAGTTCACTACGCAAAGTTCAAAGGAAAACCTACTTATCCAGATGCAATTGATCTTTGCATGTAAATCACACACTCGTCCATGCATTCCTTTTTCTTATAGCCATTCCCCATTCATGTGGGGGATTGTTGGGTTTAAACTTGGTTAGCTTAAAATAAAGAGTGGATGGGAAATGGGGGGAAAATAAAATACTTGAATTTCTCTCCTTGACAAAGGGACATTGTCCCATATTAAAGGAAGAAAAGGCTTTTGATGGATATATATATAATTGCTCTTCTTCTAGCTCTTAAAGAATTAAGAAGAAGGCAAGCCTTGCGCCGTCGTCGTCGCTCGCTTGCTCAGCTTCGGCTTCGACCTGTATCCAACCCAAACTGGATCCTTGCTCGACCCGATTCAGTTCTTCTCCGATTTTATTTAAATTTTTCTCCCATTTTTTAAGTGACTGTTTTGAAGAGTTATGTACTTTCAGAAATAGTACTTCTATTGGCTATAAATTCGTTTGATTCCGCAGATTTTTCTTTACGAATTTTCTGAACTTTAAGACTTCTCCTTCTTCTGCACAACGAAAATTTCAGTGTGGTTTACAGCTTTCGAGTGGTGCGCTGTTTCACTGGCGTTTTTGGTACCAACACTCTGGTGAGTTAAATCGCTTTATCCTAGGAGGATAATATTCCAGTACCTCGAGTACTTAAAGGGAATAATTTCCTTAAGGACAGACTGTGTATTCAGTGGGCTCGATTTATTTCAAAGTTTTTTTTTTTTTTTTTTTTTTTAAGTACAGATTGGTAACAATCTTAAGCTTTAAAATAGTTAATAGAAGACATTCCAGAAAATGTTGTTCCAACGTTGTTTTTCTTGAACTCAAATCTAATTTAGCTGGATTAATTAAAATTGACTTTTTTTTTGTTAAAAAAAAGTACATTTTTTGTTTAAAAAAAGTACATTACGTATGCCGCTTCTCCATTAAAAATTCAACAGTTGATTAATACTAGTGATGTATGATTTTTTTTTTTTTATTAAGCGCCATTCAAAAGGCAATCCTCTACTTTTAATAATCAAATGTCAATATTGTAATTTAAAGTTTAAAAGAGCAAAATAATAGTACTTGCATTCGAGACCTATTAAATTCAGATTCACGTCTAAACTCTATATCCGAGGTACGAGTCTAAAATTTCCTGTTAATGATCAATGCATACTTACCACTTTAACATAGCGAACCAACCATAACTAGTAAAAAAATTTATTTGGTTCAAAATAACCAAATCGAGTAATTTGAATCAAAGTTAAAAATTTGAATCAAACCGAATTTATTTGGTTTGATTTGATTTGATTTGTAATTTCAGAAAATCGGGAATTAAAGTTAAAATTTCATGCCTGACGTCAACCACTATAGCCAACAGTTCGGTTTTGTGAAAAGGAAATGTTATGCAAAAGATGTGTCACGGAAATTCCTTCCACAAGTAGCATAGACGTATCCGGCATTGTAAAAAGGTTAAAAACCTTAAATTGACATCATTTTCGTTATTTCTTCTCCTTTTAAAAGAGAGTAATTTTACTCAAATTCTCAACTGGCTTATAGAATACCACAGGAAACTTAGGGATTGTTTGGTAGGTTGTACTAAGTAAAATAATTTCTGTATAAGAATTTAATTCGTCCAATATAATATTTGATTGTCCAATTTAATTTATGCATGTCTAATACATGGATTATTTATACCTCATAAGAAGGCTTAGCTAATACCAAGGAAACTAAAGGATTACTAATCCTTGCATTAACTATACCTGGGTAAGACTCTAAAATTACTAAATCGCCCCTCAAACCCTTTTCCTAAATTTCTTTATATACAGAAAGAAGAATATTCAAGGGTATAATTGTGAAGAAGATTTTGTACAGTTTTAAACCAAACACAAGCTTAGATTATACATTGCATAACTAATTTGTAATACAATGAATCAAACACTTGATAAAAATAATCTCAACATTTATAATCTTTGTATTACTAATTCATGCATTACTAATTCTTGCATTACCTGTGTTTGTACCAAATGACTCCTTAGAGTAATTAAGGAAATTTTTTTCCTTTGGCCGAGGGAGCTAGGCGAAATCAGAAATTTTACTTGGAGTTTTTAAGACTTCAAATATATTTACAAAAAATAATATTTAATTTATACATGGTATAATTTTTGAGGAAAGAGTGTTCAAATAACTACATTTCGTCCGGCACCAAAAGATTGAATTCAGATGATTGTGAACTCCCTACTGGGAAGAATCAGATTACGAAGCAAACACAAAAAGTTTTTCTGGCTCTTCTTTCATACAGTTTGAGCTACTTGGAAGTTGAAACGAAAAGAAAATCAGACTCTATTAAATCAGCATTAAAATTGAATACTTGAAATAATGTCTTGAGTTGCCCTATAAAAGAAGACAATTGGCTTTAAAGTATTGCCAAACACTAAAATAAGCTGAAATATGTTGTAATATCAGCAATGGAAATTATAGGGTGAAATAGGTGCAAAGGTATCTGTTAATATGAAGTACCATTAAACGAAAAACGGAAAATAAATTTGGTCCAAAAAATTATCAATCAATCATAGCAATTGACTAAATTCGAATCCGAATCTGAGCCTAGAGAGGCGGGCGGCACCACTTCTTCTTAACTTTTTAAGAGCTAGAAGATGTGCTTCTCTATATAAGCACAAAAATTGTCTTTCCTTTTTCCCATGAGGAACAAAGGAAACAGCTTCAAACTTTTTGTTTCTCTCCAAATCTTTTCCCTCCATTTCTCATTCACACCTTTTATCTAATTAGATAAAATCTAGCCAAAATTTGTATATCATCAAAAAGAATAAGAACACGGAGGAGGACATAAACCATAGCCTCTAAAACATTATGAAGAATAATATATCTCATCCTCCAGTATAAAAGCATCAAAAGAATCTACCTACTTTGGGAGATTTCCTCCATTACACTTTGAAATATATGACCTTCACTAATAGGTGCTATACATATAGTTAGCACTACTATACAAAAATCAACTATATCTAGAAACACTTCCTTGATTTGAATCTGAAGTTTGGGAAACCAACTTATCAAGTCTCAGTGAAGATTTCACTGTGTCCAACAAAGAATTAGTGGTATCAAAGGTGACCTTAACTCTTAAACGTTTTCTCATATTAGCAAGTTAATCAGCAACACGATAACCTTCTTTATATGTATGGACAAAAGTAAAATTATCTTTGCTAAAGATTTAAATAATTTACTCAATGATATGATGTATCTTCCAAGAAGCCTCCATTTTATTGTTAATCATGTTAATGATCACCTAAGAATCAGACTCAGATCTGTTAATTTTGCGAAATCCGTTAGTGATCTAAAGCCAGCCCCACCTTCAAGAATAGAGAAACAGAGATCACTCCATTTTTTTTTAGTGGAATTTATTTTTGATGTCATCCTTTCCCCAGAAAAAATTAGCTATGATCTTCTCTATTTGTGAAAGAACACTTTTAGGAGGATAAAGAACAGAAAGCAAGTGAAGAGGAAGAGATTGCAATACTGATTTAATGAGCACCGCTTTCTCACTATAAGATAGGAGCTTCCCTTGCCATCCTTGCATTATATTGGAAACTTTAGCTGCCGTGTTATTAAAGTGAACTACTTTCTTTCTCCCCAAATATATGGGACACCCCAAGTACTACATCGGGAACTAAAGTTGAGAAAAATCAGTAACATCCTCTACTTTATTGAGCTCAGATTGAGGGAAGTTTGTTGACACATAAAAACCAAATTTACTCTTGCTGATCTTTTGTTTTGAGATGATTTCATATGACTAGCTGGTTTCATCCTCTAAATAAGTATTGTTTTGAGCAGTTTAGTAGGGAAGTATTGATAACAGAGCAATAAAATTTCGGGCAAGAATTATGATATGGGTATTGGATGCTAAAATCCATTTAGATGCAATGGATCTTGGAGACGCCATTAAAGATAAAAATAAATCATCTATCCAAAACTGAACTAAGACCTTGATTTTCTTGTGCCATCACCTTGATGAAGAGTTGAAAATAGAATATCTCACTGTCAAAGATCCACTTATTTTGTGGAATGGTTTAAAGGAAAGATATGACAATTTAAAGTTGGTCACTCTTCCACAAGCACGATATGGTTATGCTTATTTGAGGCTTCAAGACTTTAAGTCTGTTTCTGAATATAATTCTGCGATGTTCAGAATTACTTCTAAATTGAAACTCTGTGGAGATTGTATCACTAACTATAATATGCTTGAAAAAACGTTCACAACGTTTCATGCCTCCAATACGGTCTTGCAACAGCAGTACCGAGAGAAAGGTTTCAAGAAATACTCTGACTTGATTTCTCTTCTCCTTGTGGCTGAACGAAACAAAAATCGACCCATTGGGTCTACACCATTGCCTGAAGTGGATGAGGTGTTTTCACATTATGCTAAGCGTGGAAAAGGTCGTGGCCCTGTTCGTGGTCGTGGTCGTGGTCATGGCTGTGGCTAAGGAAGAAACTTTTCTGGTGTTAATCATCCCCCCAAAAAAAAATAACCACCAAAAGCGGAAAGCGAAAGATGAGAAGCCAAAGGCAAAAGGTTCAGAAACTGAATGCTATCGTTGTGGTGAAAAAAGGCATTGGGCAAATATTTATCATAGACTAAAATATTTGGTTGAGTTTTATCAAGTATCTCTAAAGAATAACGGCCCTGAAGCTATTTTGTCTATAACAATGAATTTGACATCACCCACTTAGATGTGACCGACTTCTTTGAGCACCTTGGTGGGAAAATAGACCACTTGATCGGTGACGGATCCGTGGTTAAAGATGATTGAGTAGTTTGATTTTTATTTTTATTTTTGTCTATTCGTAATAGCTAGCGAATAAATCATATAATTATAGTTCTTTATATGAGTAGTAGTCATTAGTATCAATTAATATTATTTGTTTTATGAAATAGTGTTAGTTCGTCTTTATTAAATATAGTAATAGTATTTCCAGTGTATTTCAAAGTAAAACATTACTGTCGTTCGAATTTTTCGTTACTTGAGACTTAAAGAATATTGTTTCATTTCAAGTTTAAGTAGCAGTAGTAACGCGTTAGTACTTAGTACAACAAGTCAACGTATTTCGTTCAATTTATGGCCCATGCGTCACATTTTGTTTATTTTTGTATTCATTATTTCAACTTTTCTCTTCTCGTGTAGCAACTGCTTGGAATATCTATATATATCTAATAATAAAATAATTTTTTTGTATGTCAAATCATAAAAAATAAATATGGATATCTCTCAAAGTAAAATTGAATAAGAGTTCAATTATAAAAATATTTGTTTAGTTGATTCATGTACGTTCATGTACGACACATACAATATTCAACGAGAAGGAATATTTCTCTAATTTAAATGTGTGTAAAGTAGATGTTATTACAATTTATGATAGTAGTAATCTAATTGAAAGCTCTAGAAGACCTACTATAACTCTGCCTAGGGGAACAACACTTATCATAGATAATGTAATGTTCTCCTCCAAATCCAAGAGGAACTTGTTGAATTTTAAAGCTATCCGCCGAAATGGATATTGAGACAATAGATGAGGATAATCTTAAAGATCTCATCGTTACCAGAAATGTCTCTGCCAAGAAGAGATTATTGAAAAGTTCTCATCTTTATCTTGTGGCATGTATTGGACAAGAATTAGTGCAATTGAGACACATTCTATCGTAAACCAAAGGTTACTGATTCCAATACTTTTGTACTTTGGCATGATCGATTGTGACATCCTGGATCAATTATGATGAGACGGATTGTAGAAAACTCAAATAGGCATCCATTAAAGAATTTAAGATTCTTTTAAATAATGAATTTTCTGGCACTTCTTGTTATCAAAGCAAATTAAATATTAGACTATCACCAATAAAGGTTGGGATTGAGTCCCATGCGTGTTTGGAACGTATCAAAAGGGGATATTTGTAGACCTATTCACCCACCTAGTTGGTCGTTTAGATACTTTATGGTCTTAATAGATGTATCTTTTTGATGGTCTTATATGTGCCTATTGTCATCTTGCAACCTGGTGTTTGCAAAATTAATGGCACAAATAATTCGATTAGGGGCATAATTTTTCAATAATCCACTTAAGTCTATTAGACTCAATAATGTTGCTGAATTTCCATCCTAAGCATTTAATGATTATTGCTTATCAATTGGGATAAAAGTGGAACATCTTGTAGCTCATGTTCACACTCAAAATGGCCTTGCAGAATCTTTGATTAAACTTCTACAATTGATAGCAAGACCGTTACTCATAAAAACGAAGTTACTCCCTTCTGTTTGGGGTCATATCATTTTGCATGCAGTAATGCTAGTTCGTCCTAGACTGACACATTATCATAAATATTTTTCGTTTTAATTTGTTTTGGGTCGTGAACCTAATATATCTCATTTAAGAAATGGGTCCCCAAAGAAGGTTAGGAATATATGTTGGGTTTGAATCGCCCTCCATTATTCGCTACCTCAAAACATTAACGGGGAATTTGTTCACTGCTCGATTTGCAAATTGTCGATTCGATGAGGCATTTTTTGCAAAATTAAGGGGAGAAAGTGGTGAGACCAAATGAAAAATTTTGTGAAAAAGTCCATCATTATCTCATCTTGATCCACGTGCCTCTATTTGTGAAAAAGAGGTGCAAATGATTATTCATTTGCAGCAAATAGTAAATCAAATGCCAGACGCATTTACGGATCTAAAAAACAAAATCATATATCCCTGCAAAGAATGTTCCAACCCATATTGATGTTCCTATTGGATAATCTTCTAGTGCTATAGCTAATGAGTCAAAAGAACGCCTAAAGCGTGGCTGACAATTGGATTCTAAGGATCGAAATCCTAGAAAAAGAAAAATAAATGATGAAGATGATACTAACAAAGAATATCATAAAGAAACTCATGATTTAACCAATCTTGAGATTCATGAGGAAATCATTGAGCCTGAGACTCAAGAAAATAAGGAACTATCAATAAACCCAATCAATATTAAAACAAATTTGAATCGATTGGATATAGTGGTGGATTATGTCTTTGCATATAATGTTACATCTAGCATTATGCAAAATAGTGATGATCTTGAACCTCAATTTGTTTGAGAATGTCGACAGAGACGTGATTGGCCAAAATGGCAAGAAGCAATTCAATCCGAGTTGGATTCATTTGCAAAACATGAAGTTTTTGGGCATGTAGTCCAAATACTTAATGGTGTTAAGCCTGTTGGCTATAAATGGGTCTTTGTACATAAAAAGGAATAAGAAAAATGAGGTACAAAGATAAAAGGCATGCCTTGTTGCACAAGGATTTTCACAAAGGCCTGCCGTCGATTACGAAGAGATATATTCACCTGTTATGGATGCAATAACGTTCCGTTATCTCACTAGTTTTGTTGTCCATGAAAAGCTTGACATGCATTTAGTGGATGTGGTTACAGCCTATCTTTATGGCTCACTTAATAATGAAATATACATAAAAACTGCCGAGGGATTTAAAATACCTGATGCACATAATTCAAAGTCCCGATAAATATTTTCAATCAAATTGCAAAGATCTTTATATGGTCTAAAGATATCAAGACGAATGTCGTATAGGCGTCTTAGTGTGTATTTATTAAAGGAAGGTTATATAAATGATGTCATTTGCCCATTTATTGTTATAAAGAAAACAACATCAAAATTTGTTGTACTTGCCGTATATGTTGATGACATGAACCTTATTGGAACTCCTATAAAACTCCAAAAGCAATTAATTATTTAAAGAAGAAATTCGAGATGAAAGATCTCGGAAAGAGAAAATTATGTCCCACTTTGCAAATTGAACATTTGGCAAATGAGATTTTTGTTCATCAATCTACCTATACAGAAAAGGTTTTGAAACGGTTTTACATGGATGGAGCACATCCATTAAGTACTCCGATGGTTGTTCGATCACTTGATGTGAATAAGGATCAATTCCAACCTCAAGAAAAGAATGAAGAGCTACTTGGTCCTGAAGTACCATATCTTAGTGCAATGCTGCACTAATATATCTTGCTAAGACTACAAGGCCTGACATAACTTTTTCAGTAACAAGATATAGCTCTGATCTTACAAGGAGACATTGGAATGGAATCAAACACATATTGCGGTATCTAAAGGGGACTCTGATATGGGCTTATTTTATGACAATAATTGCAGTCCCGATCTTGTTGGTTTTGTCGATGCTGGATATTTATCTAACCCATACAAGACTCGACTTAAACAGGCTATTTGCTTACATGTGGAGGCACTGTCATATCTTGGCGATCGACTAAGCAATCGTCATAGCTACTTCATCTAATCATGCTATGCTGAGATAATTGCTATTCATGAAGCAACTCGAAAATGTGTATGGTTGAGGTCTATAATACATCTTATTTGAAACAAATGTGGTTTGAAGTGTGACAAACTGCCCACGATTTTGTATGAAAACAATGCAGCATGCATAGCCTAATTGAAGGAAAGATTCATAAAAGGAGATAGGACAATTTCATCGAAGTTATTTTTCACACATGATCTTCAAAAAAATGGTGATATAAATGTGCAACAGATTCGTTCAAGTAATAATATGGCTGATCTGTTCACCAAATCTTTATCGACGTCAACCTAAAAAACGCTAGTGTACAAGATTGGGATGTGAAAGCTCAAGATGTGAATTGATGCTCTCATCAAGGGGAGTTAATACGCGTTGTACTCTTTTTTCCCGTACAAGGTTTTGTCCCATTGGGGTTTCCTTGCAAGATTTTTAACGAGGCAACCAAAAGGCGTATTTCTAAACATGTGTACTCTTTTTCCGTCACTAGAATTTTTCCCACTGAGTTTTGTTTTAGTTAAGGTTTTAACGAGACACATTATCTGTTGAATAGATATTCGAGGGGTAGTGTTATAAATAGAATTATATTTAATGTGAATGTCTATGTTTTAGAAAAATTTTAGGGTTTATTACTTGGTGGCTAAGTCACCTTCTCCCTATAAATAGAAGGGCTCTATTCCATTGTAATTCATCCCCAATCAATAAGAATTCTCTCTATCTTTCTTTGCAATATTCTTCTTTATTGTTTCATCTTAAGAAGTATTTTTTTTCCAGAGTGCTTTTCTCACAAGTATTTTTTATGACAAGCAGTTTCTTTTCGGCTAAGTAATTTGATAAATATTTCTAAGCAACAACTAATGTTTGACGAAATTTTTAAAAACTGCTTATAAGTGTATTTCTTTCAAAAGTGTTTTTCAAAAAAGTATTTTAGAGAGAAGTTACTTTTTTTTGCTTCTCCAAAACTGATTATGTTTCTACTCAAAAATACTTTTTTCTTCTATAAGCTTGGCCAAACACTTCAACTTTGAAAAAAAAAATACTTTTTCAAAAAAAAATACTTTTGGCTTTGAAAAAACTTGGCCAAACACGCTATTATTCTCGACACCAATTTTTGATAACACGGGACAAATAAATTAGTGAACTAACTAAATAAGAGTGTAATCTAATGGCAAAGTAATGTGCCTTTTAAAAAAAGCTAATTCTCATTAATTATGATAAGTTACTTATAATTATCTTCGTTATTTTTAAAATGAATTATCATTAATTATGATAAGGTATTAAATGATGTCATTTTTCACGAACGCAATAGATATTGCTAATATTTTCCTCTTTCTTATTTTCCTCTTTCTTTTTCAAGTGTATGATTTATACAATTCTGTCCATATTCACGTCTCATGTTTATACAAATCATAGGATGCCCATACAAAATCAATAGCACAAGCTTTCTTCGAGTCGAACCTGACCCACGGCTTACCCGACCCGCTCCAGTGAAGCAGACTCGTTGGACCAGGGTGCGGTTTCCGGCAGCTTCCCTTCACATTATCACCGCCCAAACCGTGCTGGTTCCATCTATGGTCAACATGCGCCACGTCACCAGCAAAAACCAGTAGAAACGGCGGCAAAGATCCGAGCTCATAGATCCGATTCGTCTTCTGGATATCCATCCATTTCTCGATCCGTTTCGTATACCCGACCCGCCTCCATTTCACTAAATCCATAACCATAACACCAGTATTAAAGTAACACGGCTTTCTTTTCCGTCCGGCGAATACGCCAGAAAATCTCCTGTCCGACAAGAACCTCGCCGTGAAATACGTCGTGAAGTTAGCGTGACAATATTCCGGCGCTCCGAGTGCCTTTTTCCCCAAGTTTGTGCTCCACAGCTTGAAAATATCATCAATTACAATTATATCCGAATCTAAGTATATAACTCTGTGAATCGAAGGTTCTAGAAGGTCAGCTAAGTAATTTCTCGCATAATTGAGAGGATGTTCAAGTGCTTCTCGTACGGAAGTTGAAATCAAGGTTTTTACTCTTTTCGAATCAAAGTAATATACATTGAATTTCAATTCAGGAAAAATGTACTGAATTAAGGCTTTGAGATTCGTATCTGAGACTAAGAAGTGGAAGTATACATTCTCTAGACATTTAGAATGGCGTAGAATCGAATGAACGGCTGCGATTGATCCACGTAGATACTGATTATCAAGAGTCATTGCTACATGAACAAATTTTGAATATTCAATTTTCTCAAATTTTGTTCTGTCAGTACTAGAGCTGCAATCAGGTGCATTGCGGAACACGGAAGCTTTACTGTACGAGAACTGAGATGATTGAAATGGTGAAAAGATGATGATTAACGTTGCAACAGCGAAAATGCATGAAAATCTCATATTCCGTACCATTTTCACCGGGTAAACTTCTTTCCTCTTCATTTTCTTTTTCAATGTTGAAAATTGCGTAAAAATCTACTCCATAATTGTTTTTTTTTTTATAGTCGAATTCACTAGGCAGTGTGCCTCGTGTTTCTGTGTAATTTTCGATTTGCAGCTAGCTTAAATTCAGTTTTAATAGCAGTGAATGGTCAGTTGAGTAGTTAGGGGCGGTTACAGACTTCGTTAGGAGGTTAGTTACTTAAGCTGAAGTTAGAGCAGTTGCATTGTTTGTCAGCTATATTAGCTCAAGAGCAATCAACTGTATTTGTATAATACTATGTAAGCAAATATACCCATTCAATAAAATAAAGAATTCAAAAAATAACTCGATTTCAATTTATGATTTTATATTTTATTTACATGCAATAAAATACCTCTAAATTAAGGTGAGAATATATATATTTGTATATATGTATTTTAAGTCTTCTATAAGGGAAAGATACTATTTCAAGTATTCAATTCTAAAGCTCATTAAGACCTGGCAACTGACACTCTCCAAAACTCCAAATTGAACTTAGTGAAATAATCATTATAATAATTCTGAGCTTTGACAAATATTTTGTGAGTACTTACTATATTATCATGCTGTGACTCTTTACTCTGCTACAAGAGAATATTCTCAGTAAACAGATAGGAAGCATGCAGTTAGCACCATTGATGTTGGTTTACCAGTAATGATAGAATATATAAGCAGCGGAAGCAATCTCAGTATCAAAATCACATGTAATTTAGACAAAATATTATAAACGGGATTTCACGGTTATCTCTTGAAGCGTGAACAAAGCTCCTCTATCATGTGGGCCTCTAATTCCACAATAACTTAATGAAATCTCTATTATCAGCATGGTCACGATTCCCGAACAATGTTCCTGTCACGACTCAAAATCCACTATAGGTTGTAATGGCGCTTAAAGTCACCGTCAGGCAAGCCAAGGATGATTTACCAATTTGATTGCTCATTCTATTACTTTAAAATCATAATTTTCAATAATTAAACCGTATGAATAAATAAAACACAAGGACAAACATCTTAAATATTGGACTATATTTGTCGCAATATATCTTCTTGCACGAACAAGTATATGTTGCACTTTTAAGAGAGATATCAAGATCGATAAGCATTAGGATGAAACATACATAAAAAATATTATCCACAAAGAAGTGTTCGTTAAGATACCATCACAATAAATACTTTTAACTATAATACATAATTATCCAACCAACATGATAAAATTGATCATTTGTGTAAGTTTTGATGATGTTATTTTATTTTAAATTCATGTATTGTGCTAATGTAATAATATTTTTCGTATTTAAACGATTGGCGTATTATTATATATAAAAAAATTTTCATTAACTAAATTTTATTGTTCCTTCATATAAATAAATATTTAAATCATCACGTGTCATTATTAACGTGCAATGCATGTCATAGATACTAGTGTATATAAAAAGTGAATACTTTTGATCCTAAATCTAAAAATTACACATTTTTGGCAATGAATATTATCAAATATTTGAATTTCTTTTTTAAAATATCCCTTTTGACCTTTTTTAAAGATACCTTTTTAATTACCTTAGAAGAGGGGAAGTAGAAAGAGGAAGAAACTGTTGAGTTTGAATTCTCCACAATTGTCTAGCCAACGCGATTTTATATTAAAGGCTTGAATCCGAGACTTCACCTCCCTAACAAATATATTTTGTAGGCGTTTTGACATAAAAATTTTAATTTTTGAAAAAAAAAATAGTATTTGGAGTTAGGTTGAAAAATAATATTTGAAATTTTAAATTATGTTTGGACATATATTTCATTTAAAAAAATATTATAATTTTTGAATGGGAAAACAAAATTTACTTAAAATTTTGAATTTGATTTTTATAAAATTTATTTTCGAAATTTTTTCATAACTTGCAAAATTTCATGGATAAACATGTTCTTTAAAAAAATTCTGAAAAAAGAAAAAATATCTATGGATAAATTACATTAAATCTTATCAAGAAAACAATTAGATTCGGGAGAAATCATGAATAATAGAGAATTGAGGAAAAGGTTGTGTCGTTGGTCTTGCACAACTTTTAGTTTTAACTCCAAATTAGCTCCATTCTGTTAAATCTTGATGTTATGCCCTGGATTTATTTGTTTGTAATTTCTTCAAAAATGATCTTTTATCACGGGTTTTTGTTGATTCCTCTAATTGATGGCGGGTAATTTGCACAAACAGGATCATTTGGTATTACTAATTTAATTTTGACTCCGGTAAAAAAAGGTCTTAAAAGAACTTTTTGGTCATAATTTTGAAGAACCTTGGTTATAATTTCTTGGCAAGTCTTATGTTGAATTCTGATGGTTACCATAATTTTGTAGATTATGGTGATCGTCACAAAATTCTGAAGGTTGTTATATTTTTGCGTAATTAACATATTTTTGCCAGATTTTTCGGATTGTGATTGAAGATTATGGTGATTGTCAGGATTTCTACTGCTTCAAAATTCTGACCAGCGTGTTTTAAAATTCTGACACAAGGCTATTTTTTCTTAAAAAAACTTAACGAGGTCATAATCTTTTTTTTGGCTTACTAACTTGTGTTCGTATATGCTTCGTGGCTCGATCAATCTGAATTTCACGTTGGAGTAAAGTGCTCCTTGCAAATTAGTTGTGTCATTAAATAATTGGTTAACTTGCCAGGACTTGTATTTAAGAGTCCGTTTTGACATAAGAGTTTTTTCATTTTTTTCGAAATCAGTATTTGGTCATAAAATTTTCAATTTTTATTTGAAAATTGAATTTTGGAAATTTTTGAAAATTTAAAGAACTTCAAAAAGTTATTTTTCAAAATTTTCACTCAGATCACTCAAAAAACTTCAAAAACAATTCAAAATTATATTCATGTCCAAATACTACTCTAGTTTGAGGTGCTATCTAAAAATTTAACCGCTCAAATACAAATTTAAACTTAGATTCCTGAAAAGGCGGACCCGTCTCCCTCGTATCAAGACTACAACAGTCCAGCCGCCGTACATAAGACCATTTCTTCTATCCTCCTTATTTTCCTTTTCTCTACTCTGCTATTCCCCTGTACTATTCTATACTCTCTGCTATTCCCCTTTTCTATTTCTCTTTCTGCTTCCATTCCGCTGCCATGGCCGATTTGCTCGAATCGACCAGCAGTAGTGAGCCGCCATATCCATATGCTTATCACTATGTTAATGACATTCTCAGTTTCGTCGAGTTCAGTGACAGTTCTTATCAGGCTCCATATGCTTATCATTATGATTTTACCAAAATCGGTCGCTATTTAATTGAATTCGAAGATGGAAATATATTATCAGCGAGTGTGCATCCACCATATGACCTGTCAAAACCTACCGAAGAAAACTACTTTGAAAATCCTGTTCAATTTACTTTCTCACCGGTGTATTACGACAACTGGTACAAACGTGGAGGAGGTCGTTTCAATTGGGACGTCGATTTTCCTGAACTTGGAGCCGTTTTTAATTGGGACGTGGATTTTCCGGAACTTAAAGTTGGAGGTGCGGAAGAAAACGCAGAAGAAAACAAAAATGTGGTTCAAGTGTTTGATGAAAGTCCTGAAAGAGCTTCTGATACTTCTCAAGGTAAAAAATACCACAAAGTTTGAATTTGTTCTCATAAAATTTCAATCTTGGCTAAAAAATATAAGTACATTTCTATCTCTATCTCTTGTCTGTTTGGTAAAGCTTGTATCTTGTTGCTTTGCCCCAGAAAAAGTAAACCCTAGATTTAATTTTTGTGTGTGGTAGAAGTCCTCAAATAGCTACTCATACTAGTCATGGTAATAATAACACAAGTTTAATATTGTGCTCATAAGAATCCAACCTTGGCTCAAAAAAGTTTTTTTTTTATATTTTTATCTCGTGTCTGTTTGGTAAAGCTTGAATCTGGTTGCTTTGCACCAAAGAAAATTAAATCTTAGATTTAAGTTGTGTGTTCAATACAAGTCCTCAAGAGCTATTCATACTTGTCAAGTTAAAAATACCACAAATTTTAATTTTGTCCTCATAAAATCCAGTCTTAGCTCAGAAAGTCTTTTTTAACTCTACCTCTTGTTTGTTTGGTAAAGCTCGTGTCTTGTCGCTTTGCTCGGGACTATGCAAATAATAAAGTTAGCAACTCCAATGCGTAACAGTTACGAGTAGTAAATACTACAACAACTACTCTTCAATCCCAAATTAGTTGAGTCCATCATATGAATTCTTAATATCCTTTCTGTTTGATTTGGACTTATTCGCATTCTGATATTCAATAATCTGAGACAAATTATTTAGGGTTCTCTAACATTAAAGGTTCTCTAGATTTTCTACATGAAAATTATACACCTCTGCACCTAATGTTAAGTGTACCAATAAGACAAGTTTAATCTCAACATGTTACAATATTAAATAATTTCTGTTTCACCATCTAGCAGAAACAAAGCCAAAATCCACTGGAAAAGGAGATAAAGAAGGAGTTGAAGTGTCAGAAGAACAGGGCTCTTTTTTTTCGTCTTCTAGTTCAGCTAGTCTGTGCATGGATCGACTTCGTGAAGAGCTTTCTTGTGCTGTAAGAGTCTCCGCTCATTCTTGGATCTTAAATCACCTTTTTCTCTCTTAGTAAAGGGATCTTTTTTTATGCTGGTTCCAATTTCATATTAGAGTTGTTCATTTGTATTTGCAGATTTGTTTGGAGATTTGTTATGAACCCAGTACCACTTCCTGTGGACACAGGTACAATCTAAATGGACATCCTCATTAACTCAAATTCATAAAGCAAATAACATTTAGAGGTTCTCAATAATTGGTTATTTTACTTATTTGGTTCAATCATGTCTATAGTTTCTGTGAGAAGTGTCTGAGATCTGCTGCTGATATATGCGGGACACGGTGCCCCAAGTGCAGGCAGCTTATCAGGTATCTTTAGGATTTCTAAATATGTTACCAAAGCTGCAGTAGAGATAGTATTATTAAGAAGAGAAAGGATTACACTTTGTACTTCTAGTTGAGTTGGGTGAATTGCCTCATCGAAAATTTTAAGTTTTTTAGAAAAGGTTTTTATTCGAGGCTTGATCATCCTGCGCTTGATTTTGCAGCAACGGATATTCTTGCACTGTAAACACAGGCCTTTGGAATACAATTCAGCTACTGTTTCCTAAAGAAGTGGAAGCAAGAAAAGAAGCAGGAGTTTTAGATGGTGGAGAAGCTGAGCATCAAAGTTCAGTAACAATTGCTAGTTATTCTAATATTTCAAGAAGCGGAACAGCATATAGCGCTCGAAGTCTACGAAGAAGGAATTTTCATTCTTTGAGAAGACAAAGTTCAGTAAGTTCCAGGACAAGGAGAGAGTTACCAAGCCAGGATGACGATGCTGCATTGGCATGGCGACTGCAGAGAGAGGAGTATGCAGAACTTTAGGAGAGAAAATTTGAGGGTCATGGCTCTTGAGGTTTCTAAATTTTCTTATACTACGAATGAAACGAACCTAAGAGTCGTGTGACCAGTCCAGGAGAATCCAAAGAAGCAGTGGATTTCCTGTGAAACTTTTCCCCTTTAATTTTGACTCCTCATCTCTGTTGCTTGCGGCTTTAGGTGGCGATCTCTTCCTTCTGTCTTTTTATTTGGGATTTTGTGAATGGATATTACTAGTAAAAAGATATTATCAAAACTAAGCCTCTTCTTGCTTAGTTTGATCAACGCTTTCCTGCTAAACTGCTCTAAACTATTATTTAGAGGATGATTGTACTAGTAATAAGTCTTGAGACAAGAGTTGGTGGAGGAAGGAGGATTCTTTGAAGGGATCTCTTGTCATTCATTCTTGTGGCGATGCTCGAGCTATATAGGCTGCTAAAACCAATGACCATTTATGGTTTTGCTTAGTTGTTCTTTTTATTTATTTATTTATTATTATTTGTTAATATTTCTACACAGATTGAATATTGGAGAAACTCTTCTAGCCAATTTCGTTTTTCTATTTTAGATTTTGACGTAACACAGAATTCACATGGATGTTGCCTTTATATGAAAAAATTAGCTAATGCAAGTTGCAGTTTTTGGCTTACTGACAAAAGAAGGGAAAAGAGCAAAAACCACCACTTCGTGATTTCTTTCCATCCACCTAAACCATAAGTTGTGCTGATGGAATGATTGAGCAGCATGCAAGTTGGCCTAGACATTACAATTATTAAAAGAAAAATGCAGTTTATATTATGCGCTAGACACATGTCAAAACGACATATATAAATGTTGGATAACATTACTATAGCTTATACATAAAGATTAATGCATCACATGTCCTTGTGCAAAAGTAGATTGTCTACAAAGTGCATACTATATGTTATCTTCACTAGTTTTTCTAAGAGAGAATGAAATTCTAGCTGTTATTATTTTGCATGTTTAGTCATCTCTCTAGTTCGAGAAATTTATTCGAAAAACACATTGTGTAATGGATATCGTTCCAAGCCTATACTCTTGTAGTCAGTTGACAATATGAGCGATTTCTCTTTTTGTCGGAGAGTATGGTTCTAGTTTAGAGCACCTTATCTACTCTTTTTTCTCCTTATCAGTATTTTTATTATTATTTCATTATTATCTTATTTTTCAATTTTCTTACAATTGTTATTGTTTCTCTAACTTTAGTTATCTTTATAATTTCGCTACCAATACTTTTTTTTTCCCGATATTTTCATCTTAGCTTTTTTGTTTTTGAATTTTTTAAACCTGTTTTGGAAACGCTTTTCTTGGGTCGAGGGTCTCTCTACCTCATACAAGGTAAGCATAAAATCGGTGTACATCTCATTCTCCCAAACCCCATTTATAGAATCACTAGGATATGTTGTTGTTGTTTTTGTTATTGTATTATCTTAGGGCTACAACAAAACATAGTTCTCATTTATGATATGTATATCTTTGAGCTTAGAACTCTTATGTTATAGCCAACAACGAACACACGTACAAGTCCAACATCAATATACGAACCTATTTGAAAAATCAAAATCTAATTTCGAATCCGCTTACCCAAAAGTCAACTCTTCCAACTTAAAGCTTCCAAATCTTATGTTATAGCCGGTTGATTGCGTTGTCTTTTTCTTTTTCTTTTTCTAAACTCAATAGTCGAAATTTACTAGCTTGATTAATTTGAATTTAACCGTGTAAGACCCTTTAAAGAAGAAGCATTCCCTATTAGAAATTTTCCTATTTATCACAACTGGAACCCAAGACAAATTGAATGAATCTCATCCATCCTCTATGTTCCTTGGTGGTATATATTATCTTAATTGTAGTACAATAGAAAACTGAATCTTATATTTTTGTGTTGAATATAAAAACACATTTCCATGGCAATACCAGATTATTAGCACTATGAAAATATTGTTTTTTATATTTTTGACAGAGACTTAACATTACTTATATAAGTTCATAAAGCATAGTCGGAGGATCGGGTTCTTGGATCAATAGAACTGGAAGAAGAGGATTCGATTCCAGTATTAAATATCTCCGCCTCCCCATTCCTTTATCAAAGTCTAGTACTTATGGGCGCAAGTCAGTCTCTTCAAGTGGAAGCAATCATAGGGGGTTCGAGTCTGAGGTAAGCCTTCCTCTATCATTGGTAGGCAAAAAAGGGGCCCTCCATTCCTGCTTTGAGGAGTAGATTGAAGGGCTTATCGCTTCTCCTACTGCTGCTCCCGGCCCCGTCCCGCAGCCGACCGATCTGCTGCCTTAACTTTAGAAAGATCGTAGCAAAGACTCCGGCTGTCTTTCGTCTTTGAAGAAGTCAAACGCAGCCTAGAAAGAGGCTACAAAGCGGTCGAGGGTTGAGTGAGGGCCAGTGGTTGCGTTGCGGGAAGAGATCGACGATCCCAAGTTCTTTTACCCCATTCAGAAAGTCTTTTCCGCCGGACGTACTTTAGGTTGATAATCAACGTAAAATTAGTTTAACTCTAATAAACTCGTTGCGACAATATCAGCTATATTGTATTACGTACAGAATCGGACGAATCTAATAGCGTTTGTTTAGATAGTGTTTTTTTCGTCTTATCTTGTACTATCTTAATTGAGAGTTACTCCTAGAAGAGTGTAAAAGAATTTTTATGCTATCAGATCATATAAAAGATAATTACAAATAATTAGAGTGGGGCTCGTATTCTAATAAGAGTTTAACTACCGACAATATAAATAAATTGTTACACTATCATGTCACCCAGAAAATATCTACAGACAACCCTCTATAAAAAATGAGATTCATAATCTTGAAAAATGTAGGTTAGCTATTATTATAGGTAAAAGTGACTTCATAGAGTATAATTCTTTACCTCGTCGATGAATATTAGTTAATTTCTACAGAAAAATAAAATAAGCTATCTGTTATAATAGGTTAAAATAATAAAAAAGTTTTAAAACAAATAAAAAAGGACTAGGGTTAGGCTCTCTATTTTTTTTATTTTTTTTTTTAAAGTTGGGTATCCGAGAATAAAGAGACGAGTTTTCCAACCTCACCAAATTGTTGTTGACAAACAAAACCTCGGAGTTTTGTCTTTTGCTTTAAGTCATAATCTGTAATCAGCTTATTGTTTCCTTCTTTCTTCCCACTAATACTTTAGTTTGTTAGCAGAAAGGACACAATCCACTTTAATTTGCTCGTAGCCTGAAGCATCTTCCTATGGTTGAATTCTTAATCAATTTATAAGAATTTAGGAAACTGAAGAGTTTGTTAAATGAGAAAGAGAACCAAAAGATTGGACAAAACCAAACAAAAAGGAGCTAGAAAATATGTTCTTTTATCAGCGTTTCTCACGTCGTTGTTGGTGCTATTTGTACATTATGCTTATTTCTTAACCATCAAAGGATGTGGTGTAGCGGATAGAGCCGCTCTTTCTTTAATTACAGGTTTCGGGTTCGAATTTTTGGTATGGAAAATCTTTGGTAGGAAGCGCTTTCCCCCGAATGGGGCTCTACGCCGTGCGAATCCGAATTATAATCGGGTTCAAGTGCGGGTACCAGACACCAAATTAGAAACCAAAAAAAATTTATTTCTTAACATGATATTAGAACAAAGTGTCATTATTTTTTATCTAATATTGGATATATACAGATATTATGTTGTCCAAACTTTAAATGTCCAATTAATCTTAGACATTCAGGAGGGGAGGGAGAGTTACATGATCCCACATTATGCTTGAGAGACTTAGGGTGTGTTTGGTACGAAGGAAAATGTTTTTCATGAAAAATATTTTTCTCTTTAAATAGCTTTGGATACGTAATTCTCATTTTATAGTTAGCTAGCTCTTGAGGTTGACTTAGGCCATGATCAATATTATTACAAGAGAAATGTCATTTATATGGAAATTTTTTTGGGAATTATAATAAAAAATCCGCCGGTAAACTAGTTACTTGCGAAATGACATTACAAGAAAAATATCATTTATATATAAATTACTTGTGAAAATTTTCGCAAGAAATACAAAAATAGTCTCAAGTAAAATTTGGTAAAACTTGTGAAAAAAAGAAGTTTTCTTGGGGATTTTCATGTGTAATTATTCGCATGCATATCCGTTAAAAAACCGCCAAGTTAATTTGCAGGAAATATTCGATAAAAATTTCATAAGAAAATGGAATTTTCGTGGGGTTATTATGGAATAATTCCAGGGGAGAATTCCTACTAAAAGTCCCAAAGTAAATTAGCAATAAACATATTTACACAACAAAATCTCCATGAAACCTTCGGTAGAGAATCCCCACAAAAATTAATTTTCTTAAAAGAGTATAAGTCATATCTGAACTAGGTTAGACATTTCGATTTCAAGAATATTCATAGCTAAACCTATTTCTTTTTGGTTTCCCCCATATTCAATATCCGTCTTGGGATCTTGACTAATTTGGATCAATGTCTGTATGAGATCGAACTCGAGACCGCCTACATATGAACAAATCGTACTCGAGACTATACGGCTGGTATCGATCGTAATTACTGCTCGGTAAACCGGGGTCGAGGTACCAAAGATCGAAAATCGAGACCAAATAACATCGAAGCGGAATATCGAGGTACCAAAGATCGAAGGTCGAGACCGAACAGCATCAAATCAGAATACGAAGCCATGGTGCCCGAGATGAGTCTAACGAGCTCGATTCGGGAAAATGTCCTGGGGTAAGTTATCAAATTTGAATGACGAAAGGACCAAAAATTCCGTGATAAGTAAGCATCTCGGCCGGAATTACGGCATCAATCAATAAGACCGTTAAATCAGCAAATCAAGAGATATTTTACCTTGTAAACAGATTCTTGCCTTGTTAAAAGATTATCCCCACGCTGTATAAAGGGGCAAGGTAATTATTCAAAGGCATCTCACGAAAATCATCAATACAAAGAAAAGAAAAATAGCTTTTATTATTTTATACAATATTTTATTCATCTGGTTCCATTTATATTTATTGTTCATCTTAGAAGAATCAACCTAGGCTAGGATTATTCAAATTATCTATTGACTTTAGTTTCCGTTATACTATTCGTTACTTGTATCAAATTAAATCATATATCCTTAAAATCACATATAAATTCAATTGTTATCCGAAATTTAGGGTAAACAGTGTCGCATAAGACTTGTCAAAGGGGAAAAACGTTCTCTATCAAAAAAATTTCATTCTCAAGATTTGAACTCGAAAGGTCATGTTCATCTCACCATAATCCATAGTGATGATCATACCTAAACCATTCTATAACATAGAAGCTGAAATATGCGCAGTAGTAGATAATATAGTAACTTTATCACGAACTGAAGGAAATGGGTCTGATTCTTTATAATACTCATAACATATGCCCGTTTATCATTTCTTAGGTCCACTCGGTGGGCAAAAGAGAAAATATAAAGGAACAAAAATAAAGAAAAGTGGACAAAAAATTAATTATATGGAGTGGCATGGTTTTCATGATCATGTTATTGGGAATAAAATGAGGACCACCTTTTTCATGATTTTTAATGATAAAAGGTGAAAGACAGAACCTATGCTTAATTAATGGCCCGATTTCGAACTCTAAAAATAAAAAAAAATTTCGGTGTGAATCTAAATTAATCAGATTGAATGAACTTAGGGGTCGCTTCGTACGAACACAAGTAATGCAGGGATTGTAGTTTTGGGATTATTTTTTATTAAGTATTTAGTTCATTGTATTAAAAATTAACTTGTGTTTGGTTTAAAACTGTACAAAATCTCTTTACAATTATACCCTAGAATATTCTTCTTTCTGTATATAAAGAAATTTAGGAAATTGAGGGATGGTTTAGTAATTTTAGGATCTTATCCAGGTATAGTTAATGCAAGGATTAGTAATCCCTTGGTTTCCTTGGTATTAATTAAGCCCTCCTATGATGTATAAATAATTCATGTATTAAGTATGCATAAATTGAATTGAGCAATCAAACATTATATTGGACAGATTAAATTTTTATTACAGGAATTATTTTACATAATACAGCCTACCAAACGACCCGTTAGATTACTGATTCAATAACTCAATTAAATATGTATTGAACCTAAAATAATTCATGTATTAGGTATAAGTCCTCCTATGAGGTATAAGTAATTCATGTATTAGGTATGCATAAATTGAATTGAGCAACCAAATATTATATTAGACGGATTAAATTTTTATACAGAAATTATTTTACATAGTACAACCTACCAAAGGACCCCTTAGATTACTGATTGAATAACTCAATTAAATATGTATTGAACCTAAAGATTGCACACTAATGCTTAGTTGTAAATAAATTTATATAGATTTTCACTGCAAATCACAGTCTACTTTTCCTTCTGGTTTTGCCTTGGGATTACTCAAACCTTATCTTATGGCCAACTCGAAAGCAAGGCAATGTTATGATGAGAAGGATACCAAAAACAAATACCTTTTTCGATCTTTTTCATCCTTTAGTCCTTTTTTATTTACCTCTTGAATTTAGAAGAGGAACTAAGATTTTGAATTTATGAGTTCTTAATTTTAGAAAAAATAATTTTATTGAATTTTTTATATAGTATTTACATATATGAAATATATTTTATAACAAAAATATAGAGTTTAGACCAAATTAGTCTGTAAATAAAAATGTACTTCCGCGCGACTTGAATTCTTCTTACCTAGATACTTGATATTTTCTGTTTCAACTTTTTAACCACCAACTTATAAAATAGTAATACGGGAACTGATGTTCAAGTAAATTGTGATGAAGTAATAAGTATTTCTCTATTCTTAATTAGAGGTTCGTAATTTGAGTTCTGCATATAAAATCATTTTTATTAGGAAACGCTTTACCGTTAATATGAGTTTTTTACCCTTAATATGAGTTTTATTTGCCTCAATAGGATTTGTAAGGTAAGATTTAGCTCGATATATACTACTCGAGCTATTGTCCCCCTTACTTGTACTTGTCCTTTGTGGACCGTTTCTTTATTTATAAAATATTATAATTTGCCAAAAAAAAAAAGAAGTTTTTTACACATAAATTCGAATTTAATCGGATTCGGAATTCCAAATGCATGATACCAAATGAAAAAAAAAAAAAATTAATTTGGCATCTAGCAATGGACTCCAGTTCTTCAAAAGTCAAAGTGGTGGATTCACTTTTACTGTTTATATATTCATATCAAAGAACGTGGTTTTGTCTGCAATGTGCTTTGCTCTCATTATGATTTATATTGAGCTACCCTTTCACTTTTCAGGGCACCAATGTATTCAATTCTTTTTTCTTTTATTTCATTTTTTTCCTTTTCTTTTTCTTGTAATAAGGGACGAAGCTAAAATATTACATATGGATTCAATCGAATTTAATAGCTTTAGTTTAAATTTTATATTTGTATTAAATTTTTTTTGTTAATTATTATATAAATTATATTCATGATATAATTACTAAACAACCAATATCGTTATTCCAAAAGGGGGTTGAGTTAGGTCCAAGACCCATTTATTATGGTATCAGAGTCAGGCTCATCCCAATTATTGTTACCGACGTTGGGCCTCCATTTATGTTGTTCACGCTCTAGAGTGCAGGCCTGGGCGTGAGGGGGTGTGTTGAGTTGTCCTACATCGGTGAGATTTGAGGTTTTTGGCCTCCTTATATGGTCTTGGGCAATCCTCATCTCATAAGCTAGTTTTTGGGATTGAGTTAAGCCCAAGATCCATTTATCAAGTCCGAGATAGACTCAATCGAAATTGAAAGAATGAATCAAACCCAATCAAAAGGGAAGAAGGATTAGGATTTCTTTGACTTTTAGGAAAAATTAAGGAAAACAGAACTCAAGGTGTAAGTACAATAAAAAAGCAGTTCAGTAATCCGGGAATTTTTTTTATCTATTTTGTATTTATAGCATTTTGGCGACACGATCGAGTGGTAAGGCAGAGAACTGCAAATCTTTTTTTCCCCAGTTCAAATCCGAATATCGCCTGATCAACAAAAAAACTAAAAATCTCTTTCTTTTCTTCTGTTCCGTAGGTTTGATTAATGTTGTAATGATAGTAACAACGAGGAGGGGAAGCATAATTCGGCTAACTCAGCAAGCATCTCCCATGTGAAATTCATAATGAGTTGCCAACAACATAACTCCTCTTATTTACTGATTAATTACTTAAGTTAAAAAGGAAAAAAATAATTAAAAATGGATAATTCTAACAGTTCAACATAATTCTTTATGCCCAATTACAAATTGATTGCTTAAGAATATAAATGTATTTAATTTATATAACAACGTAAATATTTTTTATACAATTGACATAGATTAACTGGTTATAAGAGGTTGCTTACCTTTCTGGAAGCAGCCCGGTGTATTGCAACCTAATAGAAATTTTTGAGTTGACTCCCGGCATGTTTAATAGTGATTTTTTGGCCATTGAAAGGGCACCCAACGGTAAACCATGATTTACTGACATCAGGGAATATATTGAACACCAAACGTATCCCAAACATGCAACGGAACCTTTGAAAAGAAAAGGGACGCCCTAGCTGCACTCAAAAAACAACGCTAACGAGCAAGAAAGACCCCCTTACTATAGGTAGGGCGTTAGCGCTTTACTAATAATATATATAGGGCTGATTTTTTTCGGCTTGATCAGAATCAATTGTATGATTGAATAGCAGCGGCCCCTGTACCTAGACCCCCGGTAATCTATCAAGTAACCAACTTGCACTAAATTTATGTCTAACAAAACTTAGATTTATCTAAAAGGTAATTGCAATTGTCTGCGAGTACAAATTAAACAACTACAATTTGAATATATATTATTAATTATGATTAAATAATAAATATATGTACGCAAGACGCTTATTCTATACGCACCGAATATAAATAAATTTTTTACCATATACATATCAAGATCCAACTTTTGATATTACAATTTGAATTATTATTTCTCAATTGCGCACTACTCACGTAGATAAGATTGGTCACCAAAAATTCAAAATTTAAGAAGATAAGGGGTTGTTGGTACGAACACAAGTAATGCAGGAATTAGTAATGCAGGGATTGAGAATGCAGGTATTAGTAATGTAGGGATTATAGTGTTGGGATTATTTTTTATCAAGTGTTTGGTTCATTGTATTAAAAATTAGCTTGTGTGTGATGTAAAACTGTACAAAATCTTCTTTACAATTATACCCTTGAATATTCTTCTTTCTGTATATAAAGAAATTTAGGAAAAAGGTTTGAGGGGTGATTTAGTAATTTTATGGTCTTATCCAGGTATAGTTAATGCAGGGATTAGTAATCCCTTGGTATTAGCTAAGCCCTTCTATGAGGTATAAGTAATCCATATATTAGATATGTATAAATTAAATTGAGCAACCAAATTTTATATTAGACAAATTAAATTTTTATGTCAGAATTATTTTAAATAGTACAGCCTACCAAACGACCCCTAAGCGTATAAAATGCTCTTACGAAAACTTAATTTGAAATTTTATAAGCCTTGCAAACGCGTGGGCTCCGCAAGGCAATATTTTCGCAATTTAAAAAAAAAAATCGGCCCAAAAAAAAAATTAAAAAAAAAAAATTATACGCTCCTTGTAGGACCAATATCCTGACCTGTTTGCTTCGGTTCTGAGCCACTAATTTGAATTTTCGAACGTTACTTTGTGCCGATGCCTTTTAATTTTTATCTTTAAGGGGTCGTTTGGTAGGCTGTACTAAGTAAAATAATTTTATATAAAAATTTAATCTGTTTAATATAATATTTAATTGCTCGATTTAGTTTATGCATAACTAATACATGGATTACTTATACCTCATAGGAGGGCTTAACTAATACCAAGGAAACTAAGAGATTACTTATACCAGGTTTAACTATACCTGGATAAGACCCTAAAATTACTAAACCACCCCTCAAACCTTTTTAATTTTTAATATTCAAAGGTATAATTGTAAAGAAGATTTTGTACAGTTTTAAACCAAACACAACCTTAGAGTATACATTGCATAGCTAATTTTTAATACAATGAACCAAACACCTGATAAAAAACAATCTCAGCACTACAATCCCTGCAATACTAATACCTGCATTACTTATGTTCGTAACAAACGACCCCTAAGTAGTTATTAAAATATATAAATAATATTTTTTCCGTCCTAATTTGTTTAATATAATTCGACTGAACAAAGAGATTAAAAATCTAACTAAAAGTTATTCTAGTAAATAAAGTTCTTTTCTACAATAAATTACTAATTCGTCTTACGTACTTTTTTGTCTACGAAGGCAGAGGAAACGAAAGAACATGCATGCAGAAGATTGCAAAATCATAATGCGCTAATGTTAACGAATTAATGCCACAAGAAAATATATTTTTGACGCACAAGCTTAAATTATATAAAATATCAAAAAATATTCTACTTGTTGGGTCTGCGCTAGCCTGTATCAACCCTATGAGAACGTAACATCTCATCAAGGATAAAGTGGAATGTAAATTATGAGTCCTAGATATAGAGATGAGTTAATTTTACCGAACGAACAAAAAAATTGTGCCAAGTAAATTTGAACAAGAAAATAATGTTAAAAAATCTTTTATTGTAATTACTGTAATTCAATTTATTTTAACAAGTTACTCACCTTCTTGTATAATAAATACCAATTCATACTTCGTAAATAATTATTTGTAACTTATTTCATTTGGTGACATTTTCAAAGAAACAAAATTTGGCCTAACTTGAGTTTGTTTTCTTTGGTAATATATTCTAACTTATTACTTCTTCAGCATTTCCCTTAGTTGATGTTTACAAATGCTTTGATTCAAAGGCTATTAAAGCACTAAAGCCAAAGTGTTGTTTTTTTTTTTCATGGCTAAAGCCAAAGTATGTTGTGTTAGTTTTTGGATAATATTTTATAATTAGGAATCCAGATTTCTAGGCAACCGCCTTCAACAGACATGATTGTTACATTTTGTCAACCAGGAATATGAATCACTAGTAAGTTTAGAGGGGAAGCTAATACCTGTTAAGGTTGTCAATTGAATATCCTTTATCGAAATATATATTATATTATTTATAGAAATTAAATATTATTTTTATATTAAATTAAAAAGTAATATAATAAATTGTGGAATGCTTTGGAGGATAAATTCTTAAAAAAAAATAGTCAAAATAAACTTTACATGAAAAAAAGACTATTACGCTTCACTTATGTTCCTGGTACTACAATGAATGATCATATCACCAGCTTTAATAAGTTGGCGACAAATTTGCAGAATATGAATGTGACCTTTAGTGATGGAGATATGACCTTAATGTTATTAAGTACACTTTCCCATGAGTACGAGCACCTCGAAACTACTCTACTTTATGGGAATAATAAAGTACAAAACATCATACTTAGCAAAATTTTGTTCCAAATATTTGGTATTGGTTTAATTCAATGCCACAATTTCAATAAATACTGTAGTTAAATACCTTCTTTAATGCAAGTGATCAGAACATGCACATTTTGACATGCACTGCAGAAATCATATCCTTCATTTATTTTCTTAATTTCCTTTAGTAAAGTCTCCATAAAATAATGTACTAAGAGGAGTAGCAAATTTAATGAAAAGAGCCAAGAAGAAGAAGAAGTACCTTAAAAGAAATGCCAAATGCCAAATTCCAAAGATAATAGTATATAAAATGAAGCATCTATACTGCTTTCATCTTAGCAACAAAGCAACTTGCCAATAGCAATTCCTTCACTTGTTAGTTTGTGCATGCAATGAACGCAGAGGGTGATACAAATAGCAAATGAAAATAGTCAAAAAGTCATGTCAAATTTTGAAATCCTTTTGAAATTCCGTGGAGGGAAAATGTTTTGTTGAAGTTGACAAGATTAACGTGAATTAGTGTGAATATTTGAAGCTTCCTTTTAGGAAAAAATTGACAGATGTATTTTTTTATGTATTTACATTGCATGATCACACTTAATATGATATCATGCATGACATTATTAAGGCCATTTTCCTTCTATAAATAGCAAGGGTTTTGTTCATTTGAAAACATCTTCTTATCTCCTAAGGTATTTGAGTCTTCTTTCTCTCTTGTAGTATTTCGCTTGTATTTTTGGAGTGAAATAAAGTTTGTGTTGATTGTGTCCGAGGACTAGGCAAAAAATCAAATTTTACTGAACCTTGTTAATTTTTGGTGTTCTTTTTATTATTGTTTCGTTTACTATTTATTAGCTACATTTAGATATAATAGTTATGATTTAATCACTCTCTATAAATTCGATTTCCGCAACAGTCTTTACCGTCCTAAAATATATAGTGATGCTTGATTGGGCGTAAAGTTTTAAAAAGAAAGAAAAACTTTTGAAACTTATGACAGGTCTAAAATAAGTCATAGACATTTTTGTGCTTATAAATCATTTATTAAGGATAAAATAAAAAATTTAAAATTAAATTATTACTAAATATAAAAGATATATCAGTTTAGACCGACTGAAAATAAAAAGTTATCACATATATTGGGATGGAGGAAATAATATTTATTTAAGTCTTTTATAATATTTGGTGTAGTTTGGGGTAAATTTTGTAGGCAAGTATACGATACATCATAATTTCTTGTCTCATTTTTAACAAGATTGGTCAAATTTCATCATATTCTTCAATTACCCTCCAAAAATATCATATTCAACCATTAAAGTTACAATATAAATAGCCGCTCAAAAATTCAACAAAACACACCTAGAATATTAAAAATATCTATTAACTTCTTATTAAGTATTACTAATAAAATACTGATTATAACAAAAATATTCTAAGAACACAACAACACTAACTTTAGAAAGTGAAACAAAAGTGTATTTAGTCCTTTTTTGTTTCCTATCTAGCATTCAATATCTATATTAGGCTCAGATTACATTTAAATTCGCGTTAGAATATCCTTATTAAGCGTAAAACGCTCCTTAAGAAAGATAATTTCATATTCAAAACTTTTAGTTAAGGATAAAATAATGTTTACCGCTTCACCATAATTCTTTTTAGTCCCTCGCCTCATTTTATATAACCAAAAGGGCCGACAAATGAAAAAGGTAAAATAAAAAGAAAAGAAAAGAAAAAAGTAACAAAATAAAACTAGACCAAATGCTATTTCATTGGATTCTTCATTATTGTGGCATGAATCTTGGGAAAATGGATTGCCCTAAGTCACCATCTCTACTCAAAAACATTCTTTCCCTTTATACTTTTTACGTTATCTCTCTGTCTTTATCTTTTGCCAGACAAATTTATATATATAATATAATGTCACTACAATAAGATTTTCACATATAACCCAAAAAAAAAAAAAGATTTCTGATGCTTATTCATGAAAAAAATAAATAGAGGATGACCACAAGGCTATTTTTTAAACATTATGGCAAGTGAGGATTGAACGGGAATATTGGAGTAACAGTTAAATTATCTCCGTGTGACATCTAGGCTATAGGTCATGGGTGAGTTGCGAAAAAAGCCATTAATGTCTATATTACACCCCTTTAGGAGTGCAACCTTTTTCCGAACCCTATAAATACTTTGTGCATCAGGCTGCCAAAATGAAAAGTAAGGATAATAACAATAAAAAAAAGGGATTAATTGTTGGTATTATGAGATTGTAAATGACCTTATAAAAAAAGAGTAAATTTCACGGGTGATTATTCAGCTTTGTGTTCATTATCCAAAAGTCACTTTTCTTTCTTTTGATACGTAAAAGTCATTCAACTTTATGTTTATTACCTAAAAGTCACTTTTTTTCCCTTTTGTTACACAAAATTCATTTATTATGCTCTAGTTATCACAATAATCATTTTGACCAGATTTTACAAATCTTTCACCTGAAAAAGTCTATTATGTCCTTGATATTATAAATCATCCCATTTATGTAATACCTTCTATATTATATACTATAATATATACTTTTACCCAGGTAATTTACTTACAATTAAAATAACTTGATACTATTTATTTATTTTTTATAATATATTCGTATTTAATTTTTCTTAACGTTAAATTTTAAGATATATAAGGAGCATTATTGAATTTATCAGTAATATTAATGTGAACAAATCTCAAGTCTATGTTCTTAACCATACTTAATAAAATATTTTTAATGAAAATTATAAAATCAAAGCTTACTGATTTATCAACCAAGCCATACTCATTAATCCAATAAATAAAATACCCACATTAGCATAATGACATATCAGATTAATAATTTCAAATAAATAATATTTATAGATAAAGCTTTAAAAATCTTAATATTAAACAAAAATATCTTTAAAACTTTTTAATTTTTTTTTTATTGGCGATAAAAAACTACCATTTGTTAAACAAATTTATTTGTTATTATTTTAAATAAATATTTTTATCATTTTTATATTTAAAATATATTCATGTTTAATATGATTAAACAAACTAAGTGCCATGAAAAAAATTAAATGTATGAATATATTATAAAAATAATAAATAAATAATTTAAAGTTATTTAACTATAAGTAAATATCTAGGTAAAAATATATTCTATAGTATATAATATCAAAGGTATTACATAAGTGAAAGAATTTATAATGTCAAGGGCATAATAGACTTTTCAAGTAAAAGTATTATTTAAATATGGCTAAGGTGACTTTGTGATAAATAGAGCAAAGTAAAATGATTTTTGTGTAACAAAAGGAAAAAAATGACTTTTAGGTAATGAACACAAAATTAAATAGTTTTACGTAACAAAAAAAAGAAAAATAACTTTCGTGCAATGAGCATAAAGTTTGAACAATCACCCATAAAATTTATTCTATAAAAAAAATAAATATTACCCTCCTACTTAATATAATGTGAAAAAATTATAAAAGACAAAGGGAACCACCTGCAGGACAAACGCGTAAATACACGCGCTCTGATTTAAGAAAGCGGCAAAGGAGGGAATAGGTTCGGAACTAGGCTCGGAAACTTGTAGCTTTTCTAATAACTCTATGCATAAAATCATAGTAAAGCAATTGCTTTTTGTAGTTCATTCATGTGAGAGAATAAAAAGAAAAGCAGAATTTGGCCAGCACCAAAGCTATACACTACCAGCTTGTAGTGTACAAGTCTATAGCTTACTATAAACTAAAAAGTTCTTTTAAGTTTTATAGCCTATACCCATCTATTTGGTGAAGAAGTATACTTTTCTATTTCTGTGTACTGTTATTTATATATGTATCTGTTCCAATTCTGAGCTTTCAATTTTCATCTCCAATAGAATTTAGAGGGGTTGGTTTCTCTTGCTCTTTTTAAGAGTTGAGAATCTTGATATTAGAGGGCCTATATTTCAAATTTGTTGCCATAAAAGGAATCACATTTGGTTTTTTTTTTTCTCAAAAAGAAGTATCTGAGGTTTGTTGGAAAATTGAGAATTTTGATGTTGGAGGGGTTGTTAGCAATATTTTTCCAATAAAAATCCAATCTTGAGGGTTTTGATGCTGTGTTTTTGAATCATCACATTTGAGGTTTTTTCTCAAACAGAATGATCTGGGGTTTGCTGGAAGCTTGAGAATTTTGATGTCGGAGGATTTGGTTTCAAATTTGTTGACATAAAATTCCGTTCTTTAACGGTTTTTTTCCACATATTTAAACAAGAATGGCTGCTGATGGTGCATTGTCTTTCTCTGTGGCGTCTGTGGTGGAGGATGTTCTTCAGCAGCATGGAAACAGATCAAGAAATATTGATTTGGATGCCCGTCGAGCTGAGGAAGCAGGTAACTTTTTATTGATCCTTTGTGTGCTAATTGCCAATTTGCAATTTTGTCCATTTTGAGTCTTGCATTTGTGCTGATTGAAGTGTTTGGCAATGGCAGAACCAGAAATTCTAACAAGGAGATTAAACAGAATGATAGTGTCACGACTCCGATTTGAACCTATGACCTAAAGCATATTTTGAACTACCTTTATTAGTACTCTAGATAGTTTCCTTGTGTCAAGGAGATTCAGCAATTTATAGATAATCATAAGAATTCTTTTTACCTGTATGTACAGTGTACTTTTTCGGCATAGAGATCATATAGCTCCATCTTGTTCAGGGGCGGAGCTGGCCTTCAATATATGGGTTTGACCAAACCCGGTAACTTTGGTCCAAACTCTATATTTATCTAAGAAACTCATTTAATATGGACAAATTACTAATTTAGAACCCACTAACTTAGAAGGGTTGTAATTTTAAACTCATAATCTTCAGTTGGAGAGTCATTGTTTCTGGCCTGTTTATGTACTCGGTCAGCTCATTATTGAATAGATTAAGAGAAGCCTGGATTTGAACCTGATTTACTGTTGCTGATGTTGCAGACCTAAAATAAATTTTTAAAAAAGTGTCTAATATTTATCAGTTTAAGCTTTAGATGAAATGGTTTGCACAAACAGGGACGGAGATAGAAGCGAGTAACGGGTTTGGCTGAACCCAATAGCTTTTGTGCAAACAATGTATTTGTGTTAACGGCTAAAAAAATTCATTAAATATGTACACATTGATTTTAGAATCCAGTTATTAGTATTTGGAATTGTCGTTCTAAAATCCAGAATCCATAAAGTCGAGTCCTGGCTCCGCCTCTATGCACAATGACATAATTCAGCAGCCTACACTGTAATGTCCAAAGAGGCATTATTCTGACTACTTTCTTTTCTACTATATGAGGAATGACATTGAATGAACTTATCTTTGATTTGTAGCAACAAGGAGGTATGAAGCTGCAGCCTGGTTGAGAAAGGTGGTTGGCGTCGTGGGAGCAAAAGATTTGCCAGCTGAGCCTTCTGAGGAAGACTTCAGGCTTGGCTTAAGGAGTGGAATAATTCTTTGCAATGTGCTTAATAAAATTCAGCCTGGAGCTGTGCCCAAGGTAAAAACTTCACAATGTCCTCCTTTTTGTTGGAATTGAATTGTTATCTTTTCAACCCTCAAAAAATTGACCTTGATCAACAACTGCAGGTTGTTGAAAGTCCGGTTGACTCTGCACTACCTCCTGATGGAGCAGCCTTGTCTGCATACCAGTATTTTGAGAACGTCCGTAATTTTTTGGTTGCTGCGCAAGATATGGGGATTCCTTCTTTTGAGGCATCTGATCTTGAACAGGTAAGCGCAGTGCCTTTATCTGAGCCAACATAACCTATTACTCCTAGTGTTGCAAGGTTAGTTACCTGTTTTATTTCAATATATCTCATAGAAATTTGAGTACAAAGGCTTTGAGTCTTATGGCACCCAAGGGTTTGGCCTAGTCCTTAATGAAATGGGAGGAGAAATATGAGGTCTGGTTCAACTCCTAACAGAAACAAAAAATACAAGGTGATATCTTCCCATCTGCCTAAAGCTTGGTGGGCAGAGTTATGTGGTACCTATGTTGGTGAGAGGTAGAAGGTACCATGTGAAATAGTCAAGGTGTGCGCAAGTTGGGCCGAACACCACCGTAGTGTTGCATTGTCATTCTCACGACCGTGAACTGGATTTTCTGCTTAATATGGAGTCACCTTCACTGATGAAGCCGCATTTTTAAATGATTATCAGGGTGGAAAATCGTCCAGGGTTGTCAACTGTGTTTTGGGAATTAAAGACTACAGTGAATGGAAGCAGACAGGTGGCACTGGAGTCTGGAAATTCGGTGGAAATGTAAAGTCTACAACATCAACAAAACAATTTGTGCGCAAAAATTCTGAGCCATTCTCTAGTTCTCTGTCAAGGAGCATGTCAATGAATGAGAAATATACTGAAAGTAACAGAATGGTAGGTAGACTCGGCTTGACAACATGCATTAGCAATATCGTAACCAAGACATGATTCATTAATTAAAGCTTCCGTTTTACAGCCCAACTCTTCCTTAAGCAACCTTGTTCGTGCAATTCTGATTGATAAGAAGCCTGAAGAAGTTCCTAATGTAAGTTGGAATGCAGTACATTTCTTACATTATTCAGATAAATAATTTTCTTATAGATTTTCTAGTGCAAAAGAAACTATAGTCAAAGCCTCAATTTTCCTGCTCCTGCATCATTTTCAATAGAGTTACTTTTGTATATATTTGACATTTAGCCGAGGTAGAGAGAAGAACCAAATGATAATGTGAACTTAAAACTAATAGGGAAGGGGTAAACCTTTGTCAAGTTATACGTCACTATATTACATTGTATTTTGGTTTGTGCGTTGTTCTAAGACAAAGCTATGTTGTACTTGCTACAGCTTGTGGAGTCAGTGTTGAATAAGGTTGTTGAGGAGTTCGAGCAGCGCATCGCAAGCCAAATTCAACTGGTAATTTTAAATAAGTTTTACTTCTGAGCTCAATTGATCATTTATTAATAGCTTAAATCTTTACTTAGTAGTCAAAATTGATTGTTCTCTCTCTCTCTCTCCCCCCTTTATTTCAGTGGCTGTACTTGTATATACATATTTTTGTGGATTCTGTAATTTGATGCCTTTCAACTGTATCTCGTGTTCTACCAAAATAGAACATAGAATGGCGTCTCCATTTTCTTGAATTTATTTGTACCCTTTATCTTCTTCTCTGACGCCGCATTTGGACATCCTTCAATCAGAACAAAGCAACTCCGAAGGATTCAACCGTTTCCTGTGGTAACAGATTCCTTCAGAAACATACTTCTACCGGCACAAAGGTAACACCTCTAACTTTTGTTAATCACTAGTTCATCAATCATAAAGGTATAATTTCATGTAAACTAGGGGATCGCTCATACTTGTGCGCTTTCTCTTTCTCAATTAGCTTGAAAAAAGAAATGTTGCGCTAGTGAAAGAAGAGAATCGCATCATTGATGAGGAACTTAAAAGAAGATATGTGAAGCAGAACACAATTGTTGACCAACAGGAAAGATACGTCAAGGTAAGAAGTTAAGCTTGACCAGGCATGATCAGACTCTCCGATATGGAGCTTTTCAAAACCTATATTTTGTGATCAATAATGTTCCACTGCAGGACCTGAAACAAACTCTTTTGACTACAAAAGCGGGTATGCAGTTCATGCAAATGAAGTTTCATGAGGAAATGCAAAATATTGGTAGGATTAATGCACCTAACAAAATATTGCTCCTTTTTTTCCTTTCTTTTATGTGGAAATTACTTCAGATGAGTTTTTCTCCACCTGATAAACCCCCTGCATTATAGGCATGCACATACACGGCCTAGCACATGCAGCTTCCGGTTATCATAGAGTTCTTGAAGAAAATCGCAGGCTTTACAATCAAGTCCAGGACCTTAAAGGTATCTTTCTTGTGAAGTTCCTCTGAGTCTGTCTTCATCACCTATCCGAGTTTTGAATGAGACGATCATTTCTTTGTGCTTGATTCAGGAAGCATAAGAGTTTACTGTCGAGTAAGACCATTTTTGCCCGGGCAAGCAAGTTATATTAGTAATGTGGATCATATAGAAGATGGTAGCATTACAATAAGTGTTCCATCAAAGAACGGAAAAGGACGCAAGTCTTTCAATTTCAATAAAGTATTTGGACCGTCTGCAACTCAAGGTTGGTTAGACCATTCTTAAAATTGGCATATATGCTTTGATTTTGGCATCTCTTAGCTCTCTTCATTGCTTATTTTCTTCCCTATTTTTGGGTGTTCACGTTTATTTTTCTCTAATTTTTTTCGTGTGGCAGGAGAGGTGTTTTCAGACACTCAACAACTGATTAGATCAGTTTTAGATGGGTTCAATGTGTGCATTTTTGCTTATGGTCAAACTGGATCAGGGAAAACCTTCACAATGGTTAGATAAAAAGAAATTCATCAATACAACTATAATCATATTTTTCCCCTCTTTTATGTTCTAAGAAGTTGTATATTTATATTCAGACAGGGCCTAAGGATCTTACCGAACAAAGCCGAGGGGTAAACTACAGAGCATTAGGCGATTTATTCCTTCTTGCAGAGCAAAGAAAGGACACCTTCTTCTATGAAGTGTCTGTACAGATGATTGAGATATATAACGAGCAAGTTAGGGATCTCCTTGTTTCTGATGGGGTGCACAAAAGATATCCTTCACAGTTTCTTTGACTTACATTCTTATGATCTTTGAAGCTATTCCCAACTTGACTATTGTAATATTTAAACTCAAGGACATTCTTATGCTAAGCTATATAATTACTATCAATACCGGTGGTGGAGCTAGGATTTTCATTAAGGAGTGTCAAAATAAAAAAATTAAACACACGGAAAAGGCAAGGGGATTCAACATATAATATATGCATAAAATAAAAAAAATTTACCTAGCAACATGATGTAATTTTCTGGCGAAAGGGTATCAGTTGGTTAAACATGGCTCTGCCACTGATCAGTACTCACTCTCAAGCCCATGTTCATGCTTAAACACTTCCTGTCTTCCTTGACCTATTATTACATTAGAGATTCGTAATGCTTCTCAAGGACTAACAGTACCTGATGCAAGCCTGGTTCGCGTGACTTCAACTTCCGATGTCATTCATTTAATGAATCTTGGACAAAGGAATCGTGCAGTGGGTGCAACAGCACTTAATGACCGCAGTAGCCGCTCCCACAGGTGTGAATTGATATCCCACCTTTCCTTGTTTACTTTCTAATGCTTTATAAAATTTTCTGTCGAAATGATAACTTTTGTCTTGTTTTGGATCTGCAGTTGCCTAACAGTTCATGTCCAAGGAAGAGACTTGACTTCTGGATCTATTCTTCGTGGTTGTATGCATTTGGTTGATCTTGCTGGAAGTGAAAGAGTAGACAAATCTGAAGTCACGGGAGATAGACTTAAAGAGGCACAGCACATTAACAAGTCTCTCTCAGCTTTAGGTGATGTAATCGCTGCCCTAGCACAAAAGAATGCGCATGTTCCATATCGTAACAGCAAACTTACACAATTACTCCAAGACTCACTAGGTAAGAGCACATGTTAACGGATCAAGCTTGTATCTTCTGAGATTCTCTTATATCTGTTAAGTAATATATGGTTTTGGGATGTGATGCTGTTTTAGGTGGACAAGCTAAAACATTGATGTTTGTTCACATAAGTCCTGAACCTGATGCCATAGGAGAAACAATTAGCACCCTTAAGTTTGCAGAACGTGTTTCTACTGTTGAACTCGGTGCTGCCCGAGTAAATAAAGACACTACAGATGTCAAAGAGCTCAAAGAACAGGTATAACATTTCGCTTCCCCCCTTCCCACATTATTTCCTTCTTTCTTATTAAAGCACGAGTTCTTAATCTATGTATATATATATGCTCAAGTATTATTACCCTTTTATCAGGTTGCTACTCTTAAAGCTGCCTTGGCGAGAAAAGAAACAGAACCGGTCTCCACACATCACAAGGTAACAAGCAGTCCATATGGCTTGCAGTCATCACCTTTTCAATCTAATCCACAGGGGAGAGAAATGTTGACCGATTCAAACATTCAGAGGAGACCAATGGAGGATGTAGGCAACAGAGAGGTAAAATCTCTACGAGTTTGTTGATTTCAGTCATTAAGAGACCAAAATGCAGACGCGTTCTCTGTTTAGCAAATGAATATTTTACTGAAGCCTAGTACACTACAAACATTTAGTGGTGTTTTTGCTAATAATTAAATAAATACTCCCTCTGTTCCAGTTTATGTGAACTTTTTGCTTTCGAGAGTTAATTTGAAGCTAAATTGGATTAGATTAATTCAATATTTTGAAGTTAAATTTAGATATTCGAAAACTATATGGAAAGTACCATAAGTTGCAATTCTTCCGGTGCCAATATGATGAAAAAATGCATTCAAAATGTTGGTCCAGTTTACATAGTTTGCATATCGTTTTAAAAGGTTCACATAAACTGGAATGGAGGGGGTAGTAAACATGGAAGCACAAGGAAATAGCACCATAGCACAACATGAAAATTAGTTTATATCAAAAGAAAAGCACAAGATACCGTTACTAAAGATTCTTATAAGCTTCCACCTTGATACATGCAGTTATCATCGTGTTTGACATTTTCTGATTTGTTTTAATTTACAGGTCTCTAGTAATTCTGCATTCAGACAAAAGAGGCAAAGTTTTGATCTCGATGAGTTACTCGGAAATTCCCCTCCCTGGCCACCCGTTAGCAGTCCTTGTGAAAACTTTGTAGAAGATGACAGAGACATGAGCTCAGGCGAGTGGGTAGACAAGGTCATGGTGAACAAGCAGGACGCTGCACGTGGAGTTGGAAACCTGTTTGGATGGGAATCTGAAAAAGGCAATGTGTCTGACATACTTTATGAGAAATATCTTTCAGATTCATCTAAAGTATACCAAGAAAAATCAAGTAATCTTTTCCAAATGAGCAACCACTTTGACATCACTACTGCTGAGGATTTAGATGAGTTTGATGCCACTACGAGTGATTCGTCCGAGCCAGATTTGCTTTGGCAATTCAATAATACAAAACTTAACAGTTTCCCCAATGGGATTGGGTCAAAGATACAGAAACCAAATACTAAGCCGGCAAAGAGCCCAGAATCAAGGTTAGTCCTAGTCTTTTACACTTGGTGGTTTATTTCGTATCTCAATAGTAACATGCCTGTTAATAGAAAAGAAGGTGAAATAGCACTATCTTAATGAGTTCAACTTCTATACACTGGAGAGCATAAAAGAACATTTACACTATCAAGTGATCTAAAAGATAATTACAGGTAACTGTCCATTAAAGATGGGATTAATAACGAGGAAAATAAAGCTAATTAGCTGCTACAACAAGTTAAAATACATTGGTAGTGTAAAAGTGTATGCAAGTTAAATCCCTTTTTCCGATAAACATTCGCTTATTGTAGGAATATGGTTCATAAAGTCGGGCCTTCACTATCGCGACAGACAAATGGAATTGGCCACAACCAGCGGAATGGGAGGCAGGCTATGCCAGCTGAAGTGAAGCGTAAATCCGGGAGCAGGAAATAGGGGAAGAGTTTCCAATTCTTTTATTATCATTTTTTAACTTTTTGAGTCAATAGTGTGGGAGAGTGAATGAGAGTGGTTTGCCCTTTTTTTTTTACATACAGTTTCTTCATCCTATTTGATTGTTCCCATCAAAGTTCATATCTTTACAATGTGAATGAGGCAATAATTCCAGTTGCTTGTAATTTTTGTATCATTGGATTTGTAAGAGTTCTAGTTCTTGTTGGATAGCGTGTTAGGTAGCAGAGCGTGAAGATTCTCAAACAATAGTTCCATTTAATAATCTTGTGGCACTTTGAGGATTTGACTTTGTAAATTTTGCACATATATAATTAAAGAGTGAGCATTGAAAATGTTTCTTCTATATGTTCTATATGTATTTGTTTTTGTCGTCTTCCCGATATCCGAATGCTGTCATCTTTTTTCTTTTTACTGCCTTCATATAGCATACTCTTGAAGGCAAAACTCTGGAGCAATGATAAAATTGTCTCCGTGTGACCTATAAGTCATGGGTTCGAGTTATGGAATCACTGATGCTTGTATAGGGGCATACTCCTTGGGTGTGGCCTTTCTTAGGATACGGAATGCTTCATGCACTGGCTGCCCTTATACTCTTGGCCATGGGCAGAGCCAGGGGGCGGAAGGGGGTTCACCTTTGCCGAAAAATTACATATATGGTAGGTCAAAATTATATATATATATATATATAGAGTAAATGTTAAATTTCCTTAACTTTTCGTATGTTAGTTCTTTATATTTGAAACCCCTAGGCTAGATTCTGGTTCTGCCTCTACAATCTTGGCAAGAGAATGGAACTCAGTGGATACAGGCAGGGACCAAGAAATACCCTTTTACCAAAAGGAAAAAAGAAGACACCACTGAAGTACTTGTCTTTAGTGCTATAATACTCCCTCCATCTCATATTATTTGTTATGATTTTTTTATACACGTCTCTTAAGAAAATTAAGATGGAATTTTGATTACTTTATCCTTATTCATGTCTTAATATTTAATCTTTCTTCATTGATATTTGAACAAAGTTGTCCATAATTGAGGTGTTTGTAGTCTTCAAGAATAATTATTACTAAGGGTAAAAAAGGAAAAAATAATTAATTTTGTCTTGAACTTCTGAAATGATAAATAATTTGAGATAACAATTTTTAGTTACCACGACTGATGATATAAGACGGATGGGATAATTTGTAACTAAAGCATGCAAAATTTCTTCCTGCTTTTGTTAAAGAGCCTAAGAATGGAAGTTTTATATGATGATGTCAAACAAATTTAAGAAGCGCAAGCACACCAGATTTAATATTTCAAAAGAAGAAAAGAACCTTCTATTACACATAGATATATAGACCTTTGCTAGTGGCTAATATTCTTGGGGTCTTCATGCAAATAGATGTGATTCATTATTTACTTTTTCTGGTCGGTATAAATAGATTATACATTGACTGTACACAATTATACATATAATATATGAATTATACATATACTGTATATCTGCTAGCTATTTTTAGGTGATGATATGCCCTAAGGGACAAAAGTTAGAAATACCCATTATGGAGTCTTATTTATGTTATTTTCTGAGTTTAATGCGCTCTATGCATGGAATTGGCAAACCGTGGCGTAGCTATCTTGTATCAAGGGTGGCCAACCAAAGATGCTTCACTGAAAAATTACACTGTGTATTTAGGTCAGATACTATGTTATATGATTCTATAGTATACTTTGAATACCCTTTATATATAGGTGTAAGAGGTAGCTCAATGGTTAAGGATGATCAAAGTGAGGAGGAGTTCACGATTTCAAGTCCTTGTGTTGATATTTTTATTCGCTCTTTTGTTATCCAAAATTAAATAGAGACCATCGTATTTGGTCTAATTAACTCTGCTTTTAAATCCCATTTTTTTCTAAAAATAACTCCTAAATTGAGCTTAAAATTTGTATAAAAACAAAAACCGATCTTAAAAGTAATTTTAATCATAAGTTTCTTATTAAACAAACCTTAAGGCTACAAACCCTTTTTAAGGCTATGATAAGTAGGGTGTTTAACCAAAAAATAGATTTTTTGATCAAAGTCAATATCTAGAAGAAATCGGGTTACTGATAACCAAAATTTACTTCACTTCCCCAACAATTTGAAGAATAAATCAAGGAATGAAAATAATTGACAAAGAAAAAACGAAATAGATTGGTAATCACTCCCAAAATTACGGTTAGAACTTTGAGAATAAAGTAAAGAATAATTGCATAAATTTTAATAATCATCTGATGTCCTTATATAGGAGCATACAATTTTAACGGTTTCCTTACTTAATTCGGGCTCACTAATGATATTAATTGTCTTGATTGCCCGTACCATATACAACTGTAACGAAAATATTTATGGTTAAAGATTTCTTGTACTCGTACCGATTTCACTTCCTTATCTATGACATGTTCGTGTATCTTCCCTTCTTTACAGCCTTTATTCATTTCGTTCCTATTTTCTCTTTTACAGCTATTAGGTTCGGCTTTTTTCTTAGTGTAACCCCGTAGGTTTTTCTCCCGTGCTTTTTCCGCATTCTTTAACTCATCCAATTAAGAATGCCATTTGTCACTATATCGATGGTCCACGAGTCACCTTGTTGATAGTCCACATGTCATGCTTTTTTCCATCAATACAGATAGTCCCTCCACTTTCTGAATATTCTCAACTGAATATTGGGGAAGTGGTAACTATTTATAGCGGGAATCCTTTGCTGCCGTTTCTCGAGTATCATTATGCCCTATCCAGAATCGATGTGACATATGTCACATTCATTTAATGTCCATGCCACGTGGCTTCACATAATTGCTTATGCAGTTTCTCAGAGCTTTTTTAGGATTTTTTCTCGGTTGCTTCAGTCACGAAGTGACGGTTCTATTATGACACTTCATATGATCAACTTTGACGACAATCGCATCTCCTTATAAATACTTCATCCCCTTTGATTTCTCAAAACCTTCTTCCTTCTTCTCTGTATCCATCATCTTAACCTTCCTTCGTAGTTCTGTATCTTTCCTCTGTATTTTCTTTGTTAAGCATGTCTTATTCAACACTAGACCCTCACAAAGTTGTGATCGTCGATGAGCTTGCTCATTCTACTAGGAGTAGGAGGATGTAGACTTCACAGTCTTGGTTCATTATGTACTCGCAGTTCTACTTCTCAAAGTAGTTCCGCCAGGCCATCTTCTTCTAGACCTAAAGCTCCTTTAACTCCTGCATCCTTTTCTAAGAATAGGGACCAGAAACCTATGCGTGAGCGTATGGTTTCTGAGATTGTTCCTCAAGAGTTTTCTTTTGTATCAGATCGTGAAACCATGAAAAACCAAGTTTCTTCTATATCTTCCCTTAACCCGGCTGAACTCTACCAAGTTTGATCACTCCTGGTTTTCTTCTTTAGTTCGACGAGAATATCATTGGAAACTAGATTTCCCAATTTTAATTTCTGGTGCCAACCAAAGAATCACTTTTTATCATGCTAGCTTTTCTTTTGTTTATACCTACCCTTTTACTTTAGGGTTTAAACCTCCCATTGACTTAGCGATCATTGAGTTTTGTTGCTATTTTAATGTTTGCCTAAGCCAAATTAGTCACATTGTGTAGAGGGCAGTAGCATGCCTTTGTTATTTGTCCGATTTAGTTTTCGCTCCTTTTACCTTCTGTCACTTACTTCATCTTTACTCTCCCAAGCTGTTTTGTGAAGGGTTCTTTTCCCTCGTGGTTAGAAGTAAAAGAGTTTTAGTTATCCCCGAGGATGACTGTGACCGTGGCTGGTACGCCAGTTTTGTTGCTGCCCCCACTAGTGGATTAGTGGGTGAAGAAAACATGCCTTTTTCCAGAAAAATGGAACTTTGCACGTAAGTCTTTTTTTGTAGGTAAGTCTTTTTTTTTTCCGTTGATGTATTGAGTTCCTTTATGTAATCACATATTCATTTTTCAGCAACCATGGAAGTTTTTGAAGAAATCCCTTACTTCTGTGCTTGGGTAGAAAAAATGTTGACTGCTGCTCCCATGGACAAAAGATCTTGAAAATTTCTTTCACAGAAATTTGGTTGGAAAGTGAAGACTCACGATACTTTGCATTCTCATAGTTTCTTTCCTTTTTTACTTGTTCATATGTAAATTTTTCATCCTCCCCCCTTTTTTATTAGGGTTTGCTATTCGTGGCATCAATCCCACATCCGTTCCATCAACCAGGCTCTCTATAAGTCTTGCTCAAGAACGAATTTTGAGTGCTTCTTCCTCCAAGAGAAAAACTGTTGAAGCCCGTGTGTCTGATGATGAAGAGGATGCAGACGAAGGTTCCTTGGTGAGAAAATCGCGTGTCAGAAGATGAATGGTTTCAGATGACAAAACCCATGTCTCTCATGATCTCGCGTCAAGTTCGATTTCCTTCAGACTCACCAGAGAATGCTCCTTTAGAAATTTCTGATGAAGATGTGGTAACTCAGCCAATTCCCCCCCCCCCCC